>BQNB010072835.1:0-32304 GCA_026074375.1 Tanacetum coccineum
TAACAAAGGTGGCGGTTATGATTGCCACATATCAAATTATTAAGATTTAATGGCTAAATAACATTTATTAACACGAAGAACGCAACGGAAAACATCCCAAAGGTATCTCGTATGATGTGCATAGATTAACATATAAATAACAAAGTTACTATGATATGAGCACTTTCCAATACAAAACCACTAAGAAAAGCAATATAGAAATCAAGGTTATGCAAGCACACAAAGAACATAATTATTTAGACAAATGATCACATAGATATTAGGATGTTTTTCTTGGAATACATGTTATAATTGATAATCGTTTTGACTTACATAACCAATAATAACAGTCCAAATGTTTTACAGATCAAATATACACAAGTCTCACTTAAATGGTTATATCATGAGACTCCTGCCTAAATCAACAACAACAAAGAATCCTTTCGACCTGTAGACTTTGATAAACTATGGTCAAGCATTGTCTTCTAAAAATGACAACTAAATTAACTCCCCAACACCTCTGGAAATTGGTGGGGTGGTAGGAGAGAATTCCTTACTTCAAGGCTAAGTGTTTGTGGATAGCGTATTATAATTTGTTCAATACATTGCCCCAATGGTCTTATTTAATTTTAGAACTCCTTAACCTTTAAGGGATCTTTAAAAGTGACAGATAATATAGCTATGAGGTATATCTGATCGGACATTGAGAGTTGGCATATTATAATCCCGCATTAGTTCAACTTTGGGAGCACAACATGGTTCCAGCCGCCGGGCTAAAATCCACAAATGATCAAATATGATTGAAATCCACAATAAATTAGTTTACAAGATTGCTTTAACCATTCATAAGTTATTTAGATTCGCGGACAACCAAAACGTATAAAAACATTAAAAAATTCAGTTAATTAGAACCCCCAAATAGATTTTGTACAACCACAACAACAAAATCACCATCTACAAGTTTCATCTAACGTAAGCATATACAATAAACTACCATGACAGAGCCAAAAAAACATTCAAAATAAAAGAAATCACAATGAAGTTCAAAAGTTTAAAATTAACCGATGAAAATACAAAATGTTTGTGTTACTATATTCTTTCTGCACTCTTGCATATAAAAAAAGTAATAAAATATGTATACTATGGAGTTATAATTTGATATAATGGAATATGGCATTGTTTTAAATAATAGCTCTTATGTTTGTTACGTTATCTTTCTTTTTTCATTAGATGTTTTTTGTAAGTCTTAATAACTTGTTTAATTACATTAGGTATTAACTTATGATTGTAGATTAAGTGTTTTAACATTGTTTAATAGTTTAGTTGGTATAATTAGTTAAGCGGTTAAAATTTATCATAAAGAAAGTATATTATACCTTTGATTAAGAGTTATAAGTATAAAAGCAAATTTAACTATCCCACATTGAAAAAGAGAAGAAAGTGGAGAGATATGAGTCCCTATAAAACAAAGACCCATTTCTATTTTTCATAGATTACATCTAACTTGTAAGTTTCAAAATTTGACAGTACATACCTCTATTGTTCTCTCTAATTTTTAATGCAAAATTTGTGATCTATCATAGTTTATAAAAAATTTTGTTTGAGTTTACGAACTATTTTTGTAATCCAAACGAGCTTTTTTCGAGCTCGGGCTCGAGTTAATAAAATAAGCCGATTAGTATAAAGTTAATATTAATACGAGCTCCGAGCTCCGAGTTCTCTAACAAATATAATAATATTCGAGTTCGAGCTCGAGCTAACTTATAAAAGTTTATTCGAGCTCGAGTCGAGCTCGAGCCGAGTAGTTATTAAACGAGCCTAGCTCGTTTAGGCTGAAACTCGACTCGACTCAGATTGTTAACACCCCTAGTTATCACCAGTAGTTTAGATTATAATTAGTTTATTAATTAGTTAAACAAACCACATCTCAAACCATTGATTTACCTGCTTTCTATAAAATATAAAAATACAAAAATAATCTTCTTTTAATCCCGTAGATCTCGGTTAAGCTCTGTTCGAGCCTTTCCAACCTATTCCTCTAGAGAACGATAACAACCCCCGAGTCTTGCCTATACTACGCTGCAACGATTAGGTACTCTGCCTAGGAAGTTGTAAAACTTCTTGTTGAAGTCCTACGTGTTGGGATTAAAAGCTTCTTGATGCTGTTTGGAAGTAACTGCTGCTAAGGTTAGAGTTACTACTGCTAGTATATATTACTACTGCTAATGGAAGTTAAGACTGCTCAGAGACTTAGAAGAAATACTACTAAGTAGTTAATACTGCTAGTATACAAGTTACTACTGTTAGTGTAACTTAGTACTGCTAGTGTATGATTAGTACTGCTTGAGTAAAGTTACAACTGTTAGCATAAAGTTAGTACTGCTAGTGTAACTTAGTACTGCTGATGAATAATGAAGAAAATAATCTAGGTAGTTACTACTTCTTGTACACAGTTAGTGTTGTTAGAGTAAAAGTTAATGTTGCTGGTTACAACTGCTGAAAAGATTACAACTGCTAGAAGAGTTTCTACTGTCAGAATGATAAAGATAAAGATTGCTTATCAAGATTACTTACGGGATAAGTATGAGATATTTTTGTAAAAGATATGTATAAGTTATTTGTTTAAAAGATCATTATAATTTAGGAAAATATTGTAAGCCCTCCTTGGTGTAGAAAATGAGGTCTTAGGGTATAGAGTTTAATGTACAAAATTCATACACAATAGTCATAGACGTTTTGATACATAGCTTCAAGGTTATAAACCCTAGTACTATACAGAGTACTCGTATTATTCATAATAATAATATTGGAGCTTTTCAGTTATATCATTGTTCTTAAAGTTTACTGTTTCATTAATATTCTTCTAAGTATTAAAGAGTAGATTCTGCATACTCTTTAGTATTCACAAAGTTTCAACCATAGTTATTTTTTATTTATCCAAATTAACTTAATCTTTACAAGCTAATGAATAGATCTTAAGTTGGGATCAACAAGTGATATCAGAGCTTGTGTTCTAAAACTTTGATCTAGAAGAAACTAACAAGAAGAACTATTTACTCACAAGGAAGAGATGGATCTAGAAACTGCTTAAATCACTACTACTGCAAAGTTGTCCACTCTCAAACAGGGTGAATATGATATGTGGAGGCTAAGGATTGAGCAATACTTTCAAGTACAAGACTATGCTCTATGGGATGTCATAGAGAATGGAAACTCATTCAAACCTGCAGCTAAAACAACAACAAATGTTGATGGTACCTCAACTATACCAGGTCCTGTAACTACTGAAGAAAAGGCTCAAAAGAAGAATGATGTGAAGGCAAGAAGTATGTTACTGATGGCACTTCCTAATGAACATCTAATGACATTTAATCAGTACAAGGATGCTAAGACTTTGTTTGCTGCTATACAAACAAGATTTGGTGGTAATGATGCCACAAAGAAGACTCAGAAGACTCTTCTGAAGCAAATGTATGAGAACTTTAGTGCTCCAAGCACAGAGTCTCTTGACTCTATTTTTAACAGGCTTCAGAAGATTGTAAGTCAGCTGGCTATCTTGGGTGAAAATATTTTACAAGAAGATCTCAATTTGAAATTTTTGAGAAGTCTGCCTTCTGAATGGAATACTCATGTTGTGGTCTGGAGGAATAAACCTGATCTAGACATAATGAGCTTTGATGATCTCTACAACAATTTCAAGATTGTTGAACAAGAGGTTAAAGGAACTGCAAGCTCAAGCTCAAGCTCAAATTCTCAAAACATGGCTTTTGTGTCATCTCCTAGCAGTACTAATGAAGTTAATACTACTTATGGAGTAGGAATTGCTAACACTCAAGTTAGCCTTGCTAGCACTCAAGTTAGCACTGCTAATACTCAAGTTAGTACTGCTAACTTAAGTGATGACATTGTTTATGCATTTTTGGCCAGTCAACCAAACGGGTCTCAACTTGTATATGAGGACCTTGAACAAATCCATGAAGATGACATAGAAGAGATGGATTTGAAGTGGCAGTTAGCATTGCTGAGCATGAGGACAAGAAGGTTTTTCTAGAAAACTGGTAGAAAGATCACTATCAATGGGAGTGACACAGCTGGATATGACAAGTCAAAGGTGGAGTGTTTCAACTGTCACAAGATGGGACACTTTGCAAGGGAATGCAGAGGACCTAGGAACCAAGATAGCAGGAACAGGAATCAAGACAGCTCTAGAAGGACTGTAAATGTGGAAGAAACTTCTTCCAAAGCCATGTTGGCTATTGATGGAGCTGGTTTTGACTGGAGCTATATGGCAGATGATGAAGTCCCTACAAACATGGCTCTTATGGCTTTTTCAGACTCTGAGGTACATAATGACAAAACTTGTTCAAAAACCTGTCTAAAAAGCTTTGAAACTCTTAAAACTCAACTTGATGATTTAAGAATAGAGTTTAACAAATCTGAGTTCAATTTAGCAAATTATAAAAGAGGGTTAGCATCTGTAGAAGAGCAACTTGTCTTTTACAAAAAGAATGAGGTTATTTTTTATGAGCAACTTGCTGTCTTAAAAAGAGATATCTCATATAAAGACTCAGAAATTAGTATACTTAAAAGTGAGTTAGTGATTACGATATCAAATAGTATACGTATAATATTAAAGTAATGAAATTCCAAAATTACCCTTGAGGACAAAGGTAATATGAAAATTCACACGAAAATATCATACGTTATCTGGTAAGTGATTACCGGGTCGTTTATACCCCAAGAATTATGAAATTGAGACCTCAATTTTATTTGGACAATGACTTGAATGGTTTCAAAGATTTTGGTTTGATTATCTATTTCTACGAATTTAAAACAAGTAAAAGCAAACACGCAATTAACTATTAAAAGCAAAAACGAATAACGGGAATTAAGAAAACGTGACAAATAAGCAAGTATACTAAAACTAAGCCCTACGAAAACAAATTTAATTTCTAATCCTAGAAAATGATAAAATAAAATTTTCAGAAAAAGAATTTTATTTTTTAGATTATTTTTCTATTTTTTAATGATTTTTTAAAGTTTTTAATAAAGAAAAATAATTTAAAAATAGTAAACTTAACTCAAAAAATCTAGAAAAATTACTAAAAGTGTAAAACAATATGCTTGATTTTATAAAAATGCTAACTAGAAAGAAGCTGAAACAAAAAATCTAAAAAGCTAGGAATAAGCTACGGCTTATTATAGAAAATAGAAAATAAAAATGTATTTAAAAGAAATGGGTTAGGCTATCATAACAGATAGCCCTGGTCTGGTGCGATGGTTTGAGTGTGTGTGATATAGGATGAGTGTATGTGAAAGGCTAGGTCATGGGTTCGAATCCATGGCCTAGCTTTTTGCTTTTTTTTATTTTCAAAAACTTTCAAAAGCAAACTTGTAAAACAGCTATTAATAAGCAAAATTTACAAAAGAAACTTTTTATAAAAACCACTAAATAAGCTGGAAATCAGCTTAAAACTTGACAGAAAATACTTAACTTTTTTTAACTTTTTATCTAAACTTAAGGAAATAAAGAAGCTAAAAACAAAATCAAATAAGCTGTAACTACTCTATAATAACTTAATAAGCAATTCTAACCTAGACTTTAAGCAAAAACCATGAGCTATAAGCTAAACAGAAGAAAATAAGCACTTATACTAAAAACAGTTATCAAAACAGACAAAAAGATTACTTTGAGCTTAATTTTTACTAAGCTATCAGAACCTTATGGATTATTAGCTTATACCACCTTAAAGCTTAGCTTATAAGCTACTTTAAAAAACAAAAAAAAAAGCATTTTGAAATTCAATTAGGCTAAGAAAAATCTAAATGAAAAAGCTACTTATGCTGATTTACTATGTTTTTCGATTTTTTAAGAAAAGATGAAATAAGCTAAATCCTGACTCTAATAAGCTATGAACATCTAAATATCAACCTAATAAGCTAGTTAAAACAAAAACTAAACAAAGAACTAAAGACTATAAGCTGAAAAACACAAATAAGCTTTTTGTGAAAAATTGTTAACCAAACAGTCCCATAAGACAACTTTGAGCTTATTTTTTAATAAGTAAATGGATCCTTATGGAAATCAAGCTTATATTACTTTAAAGCTTGACCTCAAATCTACTTAAAACAACTTTTAAAAACTATTTTGAAAATAAAATGATCAAAGAAAAAGCTAATTGAAAAGGCTGATAATTCATTTTACCCTACTTTTTGTTATTATATCAAAAGACAAAGTACTACTTTGAGACCTAAAACCAGATAAGCTAATGAACTAAATTCTACAAAATAAGATTGAACAGATCTAATATGACCTAAAAACTACTTGTGCTCAAAATTTGAAAGGCTAACAACTACTTTTACCTACTGATTTATAGCTAGAAATTAGCTTTAAAGCCTTTTATCCTATCTGGTGCATTTGACCCCAATCCATAAAACCAATTAGTGCAGACCTTTCAAACTAACTTCTACACTAATAATTTACCAAAGTAACAACAAATTCACTAAGAATAATAGCTAGAAACAAACAAAACTCAATGAGCTTAAAGATCTAAGCTTACTGACTCAGATTCATACAACTAACTCAAAAACTTTTTAAAAACTTAATTATCCTTAACTAAGCCCTTAAATCTTAATCATATAAACCAAAATATGAAATTTAAAATGAATTCAAAGGACCAAATGGACTCAAGCAGTACTAACTTGAGTTAGAACTGCTTGACCCAAACACTCCCTTAAATCTCTTAAATCCATACTCAGCTTATAAAAATAAGAATTAATGAACAAAGTTCAAATACCAGATAGTGCAGAGCTTATAATAACCCTAATGATCAACTTTCAAGAATCAAATAAGCTAAAAATATAAGGTACAAGCTAAAGCTAATTTTTATGGATTTTTCAACTGTTTTATAACTAAAACTAATAA
Organism: Tanacetum coccineum; assembly: GCA_026074375.1. Classification (NCBI taxonomy): domain Eukaryota; kingdom Viridiplantae; phylum Streptophyta; class Magnoliopsida; order Asterales; family Asteraceae; genus Tanacetum; species Tanacetum coccineum. The sequence goes on from BQNB010072835.1 coordinate 6,905, forward strand.
AATGAGATTTAAACTACAAATTGAACATAATGAGCATTAAACAACTATAATAAGCTACAATAAGCTAATCTAAACAAAAATAAGCTACTATTAAGCAGGATTAAGCTACAATGTAATTTTAAGCTATAAAATGAAAATGAGGACTTACAATTGCCTTTGCACAAACAAGGCTTAAAAATGCTCTTATGAGCTAATCAACAAGCTCGAGCTTATCATAGATAAGCTAGTGTGGTCCTGAAAACCCTTCCATTTCTGGTTTCCTTTCCAAAAGTAAGCTGAGGTAAATTTGAGGTTGGATTTGAGAATTATTAAGCTCATTTAAGCTTTAAGAGCTTAAATGAGAATTTAACTAGCTTGAGTAGAGTTTAATAGCTTATTAAGAGCTTATGTAGACTTATTAAACCATATTGCATATTAAGTTAAAGCGGATTAAAACACAAGATTAAAAGTAAACTGCAAATTTTATTAATGAAAACGAGTTACAAAGCTTTTTAAATGAAAATTACAAGGATTAAATGACAATAAGCTAAAAATTACAATAAGCTAAAAGATACTTCTATACTACTCCTATATTAGCTAACTAGATGCTTCTGTGAGTGAGTGAAGCCTCTTATTTATAGGCTTTTGGACTAGATGCTTTTGGACTTTTTGTGAAAATAGTTTAACATTAAGGGCTGTTTTGGGGTTTTAAGGGTTTTTGTCATCTTGTGGGTTGACCAAGGTTTAACCATTGTTGATAGAAAACTTTCGGCTCTTGTGTACTCTTTCCGTTCCCGTGTCTATTTTTGTCCGGTTTTGGCTCTTTTCTTATGATATTTGCAATATCCGTACCTACACATTCACAAAAGACAAAATACACATATACAAGCATAATTATGCATATTTTCATCTTTTTAGGGCTTGTTTTGATACAAAAAGGATATGTGATTTCTCACATATCAGTTAGAAAAGCTTAAACAAGAAAAAGAAAGCAATCAACTTAAAATAGAAAAATTTAATAATGTTTTTAAGAGTCTAGATAAATTAATAGGGAGTTAGATACCTGATAAAAGTAGAAAGGGTCTAGGGTTCGTAAGCTATAATGTTATTCCACCTCCTCTTACAAGGCTATTTTCACCTCCAAATCTTGATATGTCCTACTCTGGTCTAGAGGAGTTCCAACAGCCTGAGTTTGAAGAATATGGACCTAAGCCTAGTAAAAGTGTTAGTGACGATACTTCTAATGAGGTTAAGGAATCTCCTGATGTCCCATTGGTTGAGGAGTTGGTTTCAGATGATAAGTTAGAGAAGAAAACTGTTTTCCTACTGTTGCTAAGATGGAATTTGTTAGACCTAAACAACAAGAAAAACCAATTAGGAAACCAGTTAAGTATGCTGAGATGTACAGGTTACAAAGTCCTAGGGAAAATCAAAGAAACTAGAATAATCAGAAGTCCCAACAGCTAGGAAGTGACTTTGTGATGTACAATAAAGCTTGTTTTGTCTGTGGAAGTTTTGACCATGTGCAAGCTAACTGCAATTACCATCAAAGGGAAAGGGTGGTATTTGGGAATAATTATACAAGGATGAATTACAATTATTCTGCTAAAAAGGCTCACCCTAGTGCTCACAAGAATATGGCTCCAAGAGCAGTTTTAATGAAAACTGGCCTAAGACCACTTAATATTGCTAGGCTTGTTAGGACTGCTCATCCCAAAACTACAGTTTATAGTGCTAGACCAATGTCACGTTTTTCTAAATCAACACAATCAACTGTAAAGAGGTCCTATCAAATAAAAACAACATTAACTAACAAAAATTTTAGCCAAAAAGTTAATACTGCTAAGGGAAGTTTTTATACTGCTAGGCCAAAAGCAGTTAATACTGCTAGGCCAAATTCAGCAGTAGTTAATGTTGTTAGGGCAAATCAGGTTAATGTTGTTAAGGCCTCAGCGTGTTAGGTTTGGAGACCTACTAAACTTAATAGTGCATCAATTACTTTGAAGAAACATAATTATGTTGATGCACGAGGCAGATCCAAGTCAATCATGGCTTAGGTCCCCAAAGGAAACTAATTTCCTTATTTTTATGTGTAGGGTCATACACAAAAAGAAGATCACGGCTATGTTAACAGTAGATGCTCAAGGCACATGAGATAAAACATGTCTTGTCTCTTAGACTTTAAGGAATTTGATGAAGGATATGTTACCTTTGGGGGAGGAGCCAAATGAGGGAAAATTACTGGTAAAAGAACTCTCAAAACTGGCAAGCTTGATTTTGAGGATGTGTACTTTGTCAAGGAGTTACAATTTAACCTTTTTAGTGTTTCACATATGTGTGACAAAAAGAAAAGTGTTCTTTTTACTAACACTGGATGTTTTAGGTTTTACTTAAAGTTCCTAGAAAGAACAATATGTACAGTGTTGATATGAAAAATATTATTCCTAAAAAGAGTTTAACTTGTATTGTTGCAAAGGCCACACTTGATGAATCAATGCTATGGCATAGGAGGCTAGGTCATGCAAATTTTAAAACTATTAATAAGATTGTTAAGGAAAATTTTGTGAGAGGTTTACCCTTAAAACGTTTTAAAAATGACCAAACTTGTGTTGCTTGCCTTAAGGGAAAGCAACAAAAAGCCTCTTGTAAGTCCAAGATTCAGAACTCTATTACTCAACCTTTATTCATGTTGCATTTGGACTTGTTTGGTCTAACTTTTGTGAGCAGTTTAATGAATAAGAAATATTGTCTAGTTGTCACTGATGATTATAACATATTTACTTGGGTTTTCTTTTTAGGTTACCTTTGGGGGAGGAGCCAAATGAGGGAAAATTACTGGTAAAGGAACTCTTAAAACTGGTAAGCTTGATTTTGAGGATGTGTACTTTGTTAAGGAGTTACAATTTAACCTTTTTAGTGTTTCACAGATGTGTGACAAAAAGAAAAGTGTTCTTTTTACTAACACTGGATGTTTCAGGTTTTACTTAAAGTTCCTAGAAAGAACAATATGTACAGTGTTGATATGAAGAATATTATTCCTAAAGAGAGTTTAACTTGTCTTGTTGCAAAGGCCACACTTGATGAATCAATGCTATGGCATAGGAGGCTAGGTCATGTAAATTTTAAAACTATTAATAAACTTGTTAAGGAAAATCTTGTGAGAGGTTTACCTTTAAAACGTTTTAAAAATGACCAAACTTGTGTTGCTTGCCTTAAGGGAAAGCAACACAAAGCCTCTTGTAAGTCCAAGATTCAGAACTCTATTACTCAGCCTTTATTCATGTTGCATATGGACTTGTTTGGTCCAACTTTTGTGAGCAGCTTAATGAATAAGAAATATTGTCTAGTTGTCACTGATGATTATAGCAGATTTACTTGGGTTTTCTTTTTAGCATCTAAGGATGAGACTAGTGGCATTCTTAAGAGCTTTATAACTGAGATAGAAAATCTAGTTGATAAGAAAGTAAAGATAATCAGATGTGACAATGGAACAGAGTTCAAAAATAGAGTTATGAGTGATTTTTGTGAAAAGAAAGGCATTAAGAGGGAATTTAGTGTAGCTAGAACTCCTTAGCAAAATGGTATTGCTAAGAGGAGAAATAAGACACTAATTGAGGCTGCTAGAACCATGTTAGCTGACTCTAAGTTACCTACTACATTTTGGGCTGAAGTAGTTAATACTGCTTGCTATGTGCAGAATAGGGTATTAGTAGTTAAGCCTCATAACAAGACCCCTTATGAACTATTTAGAGGTAGAACACCTGCTCTAAGCTTCATGAGACCATTTGGGTGTCATGTTACCATTCTTAATACCTTAGATTATTTGGGCAAGTTTGATGGAAAGTCAGATGAAGGATTCTTTGTTGGATACTCATTAAATAGTAAGGCTTTTAGGGTATACAACATTAGAACTAGGAAAGTAGAAGAAAACTTGCATATTAGGTTCTTGGAGGATAAGCCTATTATTGCAGGTGATGGACCAAAGTGGTTGTTTGATATTGATGTTCTAACAAAATCAATGAATTATGTGCCAGTTGTTGCAGGTACAAACTCTAATGATTCTGTAGGTACAGAAGAAAGTGTTGGTACATGTCATTCTAGCAAGGAGACAGGATCTAGCCAAGACTACATTTTGATGCCACTGTGGAAAGATGGTTCACTATTTGATTCTTCTTTAAAGAATGCTAGTAATGATGAACCACAACCTTCTAGTGATGCTGGAAAGAAGGATGATGAAGGTGTAAATAAAGAAAGTGGAATTGATGATCAAGAGAGACCTGAAAATAGTACTCAAGATGTTAATACTGCTGGGCCAAGTATTAATACTGCCAGTACAAATGTTAATACTGGTAGTCTAAATATTAATATTGTTAGTCCAACAGTTACTACTGCTCCACTTGAAGCCACACATGTTGATTTCTTTGGTGATGAAACAGAAATAGATATGAGCAACATTACTACCACATATCTAGTTCCTTCTACTCCAAATACAAGAATCCATAAAGATCATTCACTTGATCATGTGATTGGTGATGTACAGTCTGGTGTACTGACAAGGAGAATGACAAAGACTACAAATGAACAAGGGTTTATTAGTGCTATTTATGAAGGGAAATCTCATGAAGACCTTCATACTTGTTTGTTTGCTTGTTTCCTATCACAGGAAGAGCCCAAAAAGGTAATCCAAGCATTAAAAGATCCAAGCTGGATAGAAGCTATGCAAGAAGAGCTTTTGTAGTTCAAGTTACAACAGGTTTAGACCTTGATGGATTTACCACATGGCAAAAGAGCCATTGGTACTAAATGGGTGTACAGGAACAAGAAAGATGAAAGAGGTATTGTGATTAGAAATAAGGCAAGGCTGGTTGCACAAGGTTACACTCAAGAAGAGGGAATAGATTATGATGAGGTTTTTGCTCCAGTTGCTAGGATTGAAGCAATTAGGCTATTCTTAGCCTATGCCTCATTCAAAGACTTTGTAGTATACCAAATGGATGTGAAGAGTGCATTTCTGTATGGCAACATTGAAGAGGAAGTTTATGTCTGTCAACCTTCAGGGTTTGAAGATCCAGAGTCCCCTGACAGAGTTTATAAGGTAGAAAAGGCTTTATATGGTCTACATCAAGCTCCTAGAGCTTGGTATGAGACTTTATCTACTTATTTATTGGACAATGGATATAAGAGAGGTCAGATTGATAAGACTTTGTTCATTAAACGAGTCAAAAGTGATATTCTACTAGTTTAAGTATATGTTGATGATATCATTTTTGGGTCTACTAAAAAGAATTTATGCACTGAGTTAGAGAAGTTGATGCACAAGAAGTTCCAGATGAGTTCTATGGGTGAGCTAACTTTCTTCTTAGGACTACAAGTGACACAAAAAGATGATGGGATTTTCATCAGTCAAGACAAGTATGTGGATGAAATTTTGAAGAAGTTTGGTTTTTCAACTGTGAAGACAGCAAGTACACCCATGGAGACTTCAAAGCCATTGCTCAAGGATGCAGAAGCTGAAGATGTTGATGTTCACTTATATAGATCAATGATTGGCTCATTGATGTATTTAACATCTTCAAGGCCTGATATAATGTTTGTTGTATGTGCTTGTGCAAGATTCCAAGTCACACCTAAAGTTTTACATCTTCATGCTGTAAAAAGAATCTTTAGATACTTGAAAGGTCAACCTAAATTAGGCCTTTGGTATCCTAAGGATTCACCATTTGATTTGGAAGCTTATTCTGATAGTGACTATGCTGGTGCAAGTTTAGACAGGAAATCCACAACAGGAGGTTGTCAATTTCTTGGAAGCAGATTGATTTCATGGCAATGCAAGAAGCAAACTATAGTTGCCAACTCTACTACTGAAGCAGAATATGTGGCTGCTGCTAGTTGCTGTGGACAAGTACTCTGGATTCAAAATCAAATGCTGGATTATGGATACAATTTCATGAATACCAAGATTTTCATTGACAATGAAAGCACCATCTGCATTGTTAAGAATCCAGTGTTTCACTCAAAGACTAAGCACATTGAGATTAGACATCACTTTATTAGAGATTCCAATGAGAAGAAGCTTATTCAGATGATAAAGATTCACACAGATCAGAATGTTGCAGATTTGCTCACAAAAGCATTTGATGTTGGCAGATTTCAATATCTGATTGCAAGTATAAGAATGCTTAACCTCTGAAGTATTGATTGAGGGGAGGTTAATTGCGTTTATATGCAACGGATTATGCACAAATGATGCTTGAAATGGAATGGAACAACAGCCAATGATGAAATTCAAGTTAGTGTTGTTGGACTAACTTTCTACTGGTAAGTATAATTAGTGCTGCTAGTTATACTTAATACTGCTATGTTAATGCTGTTAGTTATACTTACTACTGTTTGTTATAATTAATATTGTGAGAAATGAGAGAAATAGTGAGCTGAAAAACAGAAAGAGAGATGTGTGAAAATAAAAACAGATAGAGTGAATTGGTAAGTAAAAGAAATGAGAGAAATAGTGAGCTGAAAAACAGAAAGAAAGATGTGTGAAAATAAAAACAGATAGAGTGAATTGGTGAGAAAAAGAAATGAAAGAAATTGGTAAGAATGAAAAACAGAAAGAGAGATGTGTGAAACAAAAATAGAAAGAGTGCCTCTGTGAGCTAAAAGAAATAAGAGAAATTGGTGAGAATGAAAAACAGAAAGAGAGATGTGTGACATAAAAACAGATAAAGTGATTCAGTGAGAAAAAGAAATTGGAGTTAACGCTGGTAACTCAAAGTTAATGTTGTTAGGCATCAACTTACTACTGCTGGTTAAATTAATGCTGCCAGGCAGACACTTACTACTGCCAATGTTAGTTAATGCTGTTAGGCATAAACTTACTACTGGTGGTTAAGTTAATGCTGCCAGGCATACACTTACTACTGCTAGTCTTAGTTAATGCTGCCAGTCTTAGTTAATGCCGTTGAGGGTAATTTCATAAATACTTCAATTAAGGGTTTTAATCACTCATTCGATTGATTTTACACTTTGATATACTCTCTAATCATAAACCCTAACTCAGTTTCATTCTTAATCATCAAAACCCAACACAATGTCGAACCTAAAGTTTGCTGAAACTCATAATTTAGTTGCGTTTTTGGAGAAACCCGAAGAAAGTGATGGGTTTGAAGGAATTATTGACTTTTTAAATGCAAGTTCTATCAGATATGCTCTAACGGTGAATCCCACCATCTACACCTCATGCATTAAGTAGTTTTGGGCTACTGCTAAGGCAAAAACTGTCAATGGAGAAGTGCAAATACAAGCCCTAGTAGATGAGAAGAATGTGATCGTCACTGAGACGAGTGTGAGAAGAGCTCTTTAATTAAAAGATGCTGAAGGTACTGAATGTCTACCCAATGCTACCATTTTTATAGAACTAGAAAGAATGGGGTATGAAAATCTTACACAAAAGCTTACATTCTATAAAGCTTTCTTTTCACCTCAATGGAAATTTATTATCCATACAATTCTGCAATGCCTTAGTGCTAAGACTACTGCTTGGAACGAATTCAGTAGCACTATGGCCTCAGCTATCATCTGTCTTGCCACAAACCAAAAATTCAACTTTTCCAAGTACATTTTTGATAATATGGTGAAGAACTTAGAGGGTGGAGTTAAGTTTCTAATGTTTCCAAGGTTTGTGCAAGTGTTCCTGGATAAACAAGTTGAAGGAATGACTAAACATAAAGAAATTTATGTTACACCTTCTCACACTAAGAAGGTCTTTGCAAATATGAAGAGAGAAGGAACAAGTTTTTTTAGGAGAGTTACCCCTCTATTTCAAACTATGATAGTTCAAGCTCAAGAAGAAGGTGAAGGTTCTAAAATGCCTACTGTTCCCCAACACACATCCACCATTAATCAACCATCATCATCATAACCTCCAAAGAAGCAAAAGCCTAGGAAGACCAAGAAACAGAACACTAAGGTTTCTTAATCTAGTGATCCTACACAACCTATGGCAGATGAGACTAAAATGTGGAGAGTGTACCTATACATTCCAATGATCCACTACTCAGTGATGAGGATAGACTGAAACTAAATGAATTGTTAGAACTTTGTACAAAACTGTCTGAAAGAGTTCTTGACTTGGAGAACACTAAGACCTCTCAAGATGCTGAGATAACTAAATTAAAGGAGAGGCTCAAAAAGCTGGAAAGGAGGAATAAGTCAAGAACTCTAGGACTTAAAAGGTTAAGGAAGGTTGGTAGAACTGCCATAATAGAATCCTCTAAAGATGAAGGTTTAGGTGATCAGGGGGATACATCCAAACAGGGGAGAAAAATTGATGATCTTGATGTTGATGTAAAGGTTACTTTAGTTGATGAGGCTCAGGGGTGGATTGATGAGCAAGAAGTTGAAGTTGAAAAGGTAGTTAGTACTGCTGAAGTTACTATTGTCAGTGCTACACCAACAACTGTTGATGAGTTGACTCTGGCTCAGACCTTAATTGAAATCAAAGCAGCTAAACCCAAGGTTGTTACAACTGTTGCTACAACAACTACAACTGCTGTTACAAGACCCAAGGCTATAGGAGTTGTAGTCCAAGAGCCAAGTGAATTTACAACAACAACATCACAACCATCACAACTTCTATATGCTAAAGACAAAGGTAAGGGAAAATGGTTGAACTTGAAAAGCCTTTGAAAAGGAAAGATCAAATTTTGGTAGATGAAGAAATTACTCAAAGACTTTAAGAAGAATTGCAAGCTGAATTAGAAGAAGAGGAAAGGCTAGCAAGATAAAAAGAAGAAGAGGATAACTTAATTTCATGGGATAACACTCAAGCTATGATGGAGGCAGATTATAAGTTAGCTCAGAGACTACAAGCAGAAGAACAGCATAGTCAGTTGAAGAACAAAAGTTTTAAAGAAATTCAGATGTTATTTGACAATACTATGAAGTGGGTAGAGTCATTCGTTCCTATGGATACAGAGGTTGTGGAAGGAAGTAAAAGTCAGGCAGAAGGAAGTAAGAAGAGAACAAGAGAAGAACTTGAGTCTGATAATTCAAAGAAGCAAAAAATAGATGAGAATGTAGAAGCTAAAGTGGATGATGAAGCAGAAATGAAAAAGCATATGGAGATAGTTCCTGATGACGAGGTAGCAATTGATGCTATACCACTAGCTACTAAGTTCCCAATCATTGTTGACTGGAAAATCATCAAAGAAGGAAAGATGGGATACTTTCAAATCATCAGAGCTGATGGAAGTTCAAGGATGTACTCATCAATGATTAGGATGCTTCAGAACATTAACAGAGAAGACCTGGAAACATTCTGGAAACTTGAGATTCAGAAGAAGAATATCAAGTTTAGGGGAGGATTGTTAGGATTAAAAGCTTTTTGATGCTGTTTGGAAGTAACTGCTATTAAGGATAGAGTTACTACTTCTATTATATATTACTACTGCTAATGGAAGTTAAGACTACTCAGAGACTTAGAAGAAATACTACTAAGTAGTTAATACTGCTAGTATAAAAGTTACTACTATTAGTGTAACTTAGTACTGCTAGTGTATGATTAGTACTGCTTGAGTAAAGTTACAACTGTTAGCATAAAGTTAGTACTGCTAGTGTAACTTAGTACTGCTGATGAAGAATGAATAAAATATTCTAAGTAGTTACTACTGCTTGTACACAGTTAGTGCTGCTGGAATAATAGTTAATGATGTTGGTTACAACTCCTGAAAGAATCGGCTAATCAAAGCGATTCGAAGTTCATCCCATGTTTCGATAGTTCCTTCGTTGAGTTCGTTCAACCAAGTTTTTGCTTCTCCAGTGAGTGATATAGGAAACATCATCAGGCGGACAGCTTCATTTTCAGTGTCTCTGTATTTAAACATATTACATATCTTGAGGAATTCGTGAATGTGTTTGTGAGGATCGGTTTTGGTTCTACCATCGAATTGGTTTCCTTTGATGAGAGTTGGGTGGTTACCTTAAATGGCAAATTTGTTTGCGGTTTCAGGAATGGTGATTGCGGAACCAGGAGCCGGAGCGACAACACGGTCGGCAACCCACATAGGTTCATCATCCATGGGATAGTAATTACGAAGAAAATTGATAATTTCCTTTTTAGGGGTAATTATAATCTATATATAGTATACGTATTCCAAAAGATTTAAAGAAATTACTTTTGACCAAAGTAAAATAAAAAATCTCCTGGGTCGTTTCCCGACGAGGCGTGAATTTAAAAATCGAGAATCGGTTTGGAATTTATGCTTGAATAATCAAAGATTAGGATTTTGTTTTCTATTCCTACTAAACAAAACGTAAAAACATGAAAATGCAAGTACACAAGTAAAGCAATTAAAGACTTAAACGAAAAACGTTAACGGAAATTAAAAACAAACGCGACGTAAAACCTAATTTATTAATATTAAACCCTAAAATGGTTTTTTAAGTTTTCCTAATCCTAAATGACTAAAAAGTAAGAATAAGTTAAGGCAAACCTAAAACGAGAGCATTTAAAGTTAAAAACATGAAGAAAACGAGAACGAGATCTAATCCCGTTCTTTAAAAAACACAAAATTCTAAAATTTTAACCCTACAGATGCAAATTTAATTTTCTACAATCCTAAATGATAAAAGAAAATTTTCTAAAAAAGAATTAGATTTTTTTGACTTTTATATTTTTTATTATGAATTAAAAACAGATTTAATGAAATAAAATGATTAAAAATAGAAAACTAATTTATAAAAATTCAAAAAAATTACAGAAAGTACTTCTAACAATGAGGAATCTAGAAAAAAATACAAACTTGAAAATTAACTGAACTAATAAGCACGAAATAAGCAAATAATGGCTGGTAGGCTTATTGGCTAAAAAGGGCATATAAATTAAATGGTGAGTAGGCTAACAGATAGCCCTACTAGTGCCAATGGTTAAGTGTGTGAAAGTGTGGGACGTGTATGTGTGAATGAATAGGTCATGGGTTCAAACCCCATGCCTTTTTCTTTTTAGAAAACATTTTTTTTCTTTTTTTTTCAAACTTATAAAACAGACTAAATTAAGAAAATTTAAAAAAGATCTTAAGCTATGTTTTAAAACAGCGTAATCAATAAGCCACTTTGACCATAGTTTTGAAAACCAAGATTTTGGATACTTTATGAGAGAAAACTTAAAATAGTCTAAAGGACCCTAAGAGCCTTGGAAAAACAGACTCAAATTAAGCCTAGAGGACTTAAGCTAGAATTTAACCAATAGTCCCCAATCCCATACCTTGCATTTGACCAACCATAATGGGCATATCCCAAACACCCCTTTAACTTTTAAAAGAGCTTTTTAAGCTAGTATTTTGTAAAGTTTAAACCAGATTTTGAAAACCAGATAATCAACAGACAATATTAAGCAATATTAAACACAATAACAACAGGAATAAGCACTTTAATAAGCACAAAAGCAATAAGCAGTTTACAAGCTATACTTGACAGATTTAAGGAAAACATAAATAAATAAGACAAAAGCAATTCAAAGGCATTTATGAGCATAAGGAAACATTAATAAGCACAAAGGAAGCAAAAAATAAGCATATGAATAAGCTAATGAACAACTTAAAAATGTAAACATAGAGTAAACCTTGATCCTTGGCTCAACACAGGGAGTAAAGTCAACCTAAATAAGCACTAAAACTACCCAAGCTGTATAAATAATTAGTACTAAAACAACCCAATGAGCATCCATCTTTGCTCATTCAATCCTTTAGCTATGATAAAACATAACCCGTTTTTTTCTTTTAATTTTTTTATAAATTTTTTTGTATAAAGGATAAAAAAAACAGATTATAAAAAGACTTGTATTAATAGCTTATATGACTTTTAAAGAAATACAATGTAATATAAAACTTAGAACACAATGTTTTAAGGGTAAACTGAATTTTCATAAAAAAAATGCAAGTACATCAAAGTTGAAATGAGTTACACTAATAAAGACTAAACTGAATTTTTAAAGATTACATAAAAAAAGAGGCTAACTTAAAAAAACTACTCTTGCCACAATGGCTTACAACAGCTTATATAGCAAAACGGAGCTAGGTTGTCACTCACCCACCTTCTCTCTTGGGTGTGCTTCTTGGTAGACACAAAAAAACTGCCATTGTGTGCTTGTTTGGTGAGTGTGTCAACACCAAAGTTAATCATGGCCATGAATATGCTTGGTGCCCACAATCATTTTTATCCACAACTTTAATCGAATTGGTGGGAATTAGGATTCCAGCTGATGAATATGCCCATGTGGGTGGAGTGGTTTAGTTATGGTGAGGTTTGGATGATGTGGGAGCCAATGAGGTTGACATTGACAGGAATGTTGGGGTTTGGAGGTTTGGGGGAAACTGTGTGGGAGGGATGTACAGTAGTTTCAAACGGGGGTGAGGGTTTGGGTTATTGTCATGTTTGGTCCCTCATGGTTATAGATGACTTCGCAAATTTCATCCTTGTGTTTATAACTGTTTGGAAACTTGGCAAAAAGACCCCCCGGTGTAAAAAGTTATTACACCACAAGTACCTTGTTGTTTATAACTTTCTAGTGATGGCAGAAAATGACCCTTCTTGGAAACTCTTTGGGCAAAAGGCAGAATGAGTACACCTCACAATCATTTCCTTTATATCTTCAATAAATAGAGTTTAGGGACATGGCAATTTTGGTCCCTAAACTTATTTTTCTCACTTGTGCTTTGGATTTGTATCAGGGTTGACTATGGATGAATTTTTCAGATTTGTCTATGGACTATGACTTTGTCTTTTTCCACGATTTTCCATCCGTCTTCATTTTTGTCGTTTTGGCTTTCGTTTTTCGTCCTTTTCTTAGATATCCGTTCCTGCACAACACAGTTAGCAAAACAAGCATATATTTGGCATTTTAAGTCCGTTTTTGATTATTTTAACTTGTTTTTAAAGGTAAAAGGTATGTGTAATTAAACACATACCAAAATCCCCCATACTAAGGTATTGCCGTGTCCTCACGCAATGCTATGAAGTAAGCATTTAGAAAACTAAGAATCTCAATCACCCTCGACTAATAACTTGGAAAAGTAGCTAAGTGTTCATCGAGGAAGTTAAAGACTCATAAGTTTTGAAAATCCCCGTCTTTACCATTTTTTATATATACACCTATTCCTACACATCTTTTTGTATTTTTCATTTTTTTTTTCATTAATCAACTTAACTAGAACGTTTTGACTTTCGTTATTTAATAACTTTAAGGGATCATAGAACAAGATGCATTTCGATCCGAGAATGCCCAAAAAAGGAAAACTTATTCGTTCCCCGTCTATATCACTTATTCCAAACCAAGCTTAAAACGAAATCACTATTAATTATGAGTTAGGATGCTAACACTACTCATATTTGTAATTTGTAAACTTTTCACTCCCGACAATTTATAGGTGTATGTGCCATTTTGAATTTCAACCTTGGATCATCGTTTTACAACATTCTATGTTTCGCGTTCCACCCGAGAATAATGAGTTTGAAGGCGAGATCATCCCATGTAGCGACTTTCGTCTCGGCACATCCCAACCTTGCGGTTAAGTGACCAAATCTTTGACACCCACAAGAGACTAAATCAGGACTCACAGGACCTTAGGTTACAAAAACTCTCAGTTTTCCGTATGGCACATATGCTTATATAAATAAAATACCAAAGTTCAAAAGCATATTTAGAAATTTAACAAAAAGAGATTTTTTAATTTCATTGATCACACTTAATTTTAAATACTTAGCAATTTTGACCCTCGACCTTTTTAGAATGGCTGCAACATCGGTTTGTGAGCGCAAGATACAGTCAAAACTTTTTTATCAGCTCTATAATATTCTTAACTATGGATTTTCTATAGAAAGCTGTTAACATCGGTTGTGGACCGTCAAGATACAACAAACTTTTTATCAACCCACAGTTTAAAATTTATTATAATTATTTGCATTTTCATCATTTTATTTGACACATGGAACCGTCTTTTGAAAAATTCAAGTATAAATTTGAACAAATTCTAAGTTTTTGCTATTTACCACATAAAAATGATTGATTTTAAGTTTAATTTCAAAGTAGCACGTAATATTAATCAGGTTAGAATCATATGGTAGAAAAAGCGAAAATTGACACACATGAGCTCTTAAGAATTTCAAATAAATCCTTGCTTAGCATCCACTTATAATAACACTAATCATTGTTCGTTCTTCGCGGAATATTCGCGAACGCTAAGTCCTAAAGTTAAAGGGAATAAGTCTAGAGTCTCAACACGCCTCGAGATCGAGTCCAAAATTTACTCTTAATCAACCAGTAGGAAAGTCAAAATTGTGACAAAACACTTATTTTATTTTTGAAAATTTTTAAATTTTTTAATTTTTTTTTTTTTTTTGAAATTTTGGTGGTAAAAACGGGATTACGTGATAACAACGGCCTAGCAGGCACAATCAACATCGAAGATCCCCTCCAACAGAATGAAACATTGATCATCAATGTTTTACGAATGGATTCTACGAAAATCCTAATCCGTTTTATATGAATTATCTTAAAGAGTAAACTTAGGTCGATAAATTAGGATATCGTGATTCCCAATGAAGCTGAGGAATTGTAATCTCTGTGATCGAAGGACAATACCGAGCGAGCACAAATAGTCCTTCAAAAATCCCTGGACATCCTGGACAATCAGCACAAAAACATACCATGGAAAAGGAAATTAAGGCAATCCTCCTCACAACAACTAAAACCACTAATTCATTACTAAACATCATACTACAACTTACTGATAAACCTATGATAGCATGGGGTTCCTCCCACGAAGCGCTTGTTTAGAGGCCACTAAGCTTTTGACCCAATTCCTTGAATTTAGTTGTCCTAAGGAAGGTTTGGAGGTCCGGAATATCCAAAGGCAAGGAAATCACCTCCAAAGTATGCTTGAGAAGGATGACCCATTTACTTGAAGTTTTCTGGCCCTGAGTTTTGGGATAACAGCAACGGTGCCATAACGGGAAAAACTTGACAATTCTACCGTAAATGGTCCCTGACCGAACGGGATTTCAACTGCCTGAAGAAAATTTTCAATCTTGAGTTAAAAAGGAGGACTTGAAAAAATCACCGAACGTTGAATAACGCGGTTTTTGATCTTTTGTCATGAATCCTCTTAGTTTATCTCTTTGTAAATCAAAGAATTTTCATAGGCTTGATCACTCAGTTCACTAATTCCATTGATTGAATTTTGCGTTGATCACCACCGCAGTTTTGAGATCAAAGTTTTGCACGTTTTAAAGGCCCAGTAACACTTTGTGCTCCAACTCAATCGCATAAAGATACATGCCTTTCCTATACAGAACTGTACGGACTGCACCCGATGGGTGTTTTGTATAGCTCGTAGTTTAATAGGTAAACGTATGACTTTTGGTATTGAACCGGGTACTAATACCCGGTGTATTGTAAGAACTATTAATACCTCTTCTAACTTTGGAAGAGGTAAGCATCTATTTCATTTTACACACACTCTTTAGTGTGTTTTCCTTTTCTCTCTCAACTATTCTCTCTCTCTAACTTTCTCTCTCTAGATCTCTTTAGATCTATACATGTTTGTGTGAATTATAGGGAACCTACATGATGGCACGAGGGGCACCGAATCTGGCAAAGAGAGATTTAAGAAATTTGCAAACTACTCGAGCGTCGTTGGTGGGGAGCGCTTTCGCTTCAACCTATTTTGATAGGTAATCGACAGCCACAAGTATGTATTTGTTGCCTTTAGAAGATGGGAACGATCCCATGAAATCGATGCCCCAAACGTCAAAGATTTCACAAACTTGGATAGAATTTTGAGGCATCTCATCCCTTTGTGAAATTTTTCCTTGTCGTTGGCACGAGTCACAATTTTTAACCAACTCGTGTGCATCCTTGTATATTGAAGGCCAAAAGAATCCGGCATCAAAGACCTTTTTGGCGGTGAGATTTGCACCATGATGTCCCCCGGTG
Organism: Tanacetum coccineum; assembly: GCA_026074375.1. Taxonomy (NCBI): domain Eukaryota; kingdom Viridiplantae; phylum Streptophyta; class Magnoliopsida; order Asterales; family Asteraceae; genus Tanacetum; species Tanacetum coccineum. Next base: position 22,872 of record BQNB010072835.1, read on the forward strand.
GGTCCATTGTGGCAAGCTTCGAGAATGTCGAGAGCTTCTTTGCCGTGCACACACCGCCAGATCATTTGATCCGCACAGATTTTAAACAAGAAGGGGTCATCCCAGAAGTAGTGTTTGACATCTTTGAAAAACTTGTTTTTCTGTTGGGATGACATTCCCTTGACAATGAAATTCCCCGCATGGTAGTTTGCGAAATCTGCAAACCATGGGGTACTATCAACACGAAGAGCAACCGATCCAAGAGTTTCGAGAGGAAATGTTTCAGTGATTTCCTTGTTCTCGAGTTTATCTTGATGAGGGTTCTCAAGTCTGGAAAGATGATCGGCGGCCAGATTCTCTGCTCCTTTTTTGTCTCGGATGATAACATCAAATTCTTGGAGCAAAAGGATCCACCGCATCAGTCTTGGCTTAGCATCTTTCTTAGCGAAGAGATACTTTATAGCAGAATGGTCGGTATACACTATGCTCTTAGACAAAACAAGATACGACCGAAATTTCTCAAAAGCATACACTACGGCAAGTAATTCTTTTTCGGTCGTAGTGTAGTGTGCTTGAGCTTCAGTCATGGTTTTGCTGGCATAGTGAATTGGTTGGAAATGCTTGTTCTTTCGTTGCCCTAGGACTGCCCCAATTGCAAAATCACTTGCATCACACATTAGTTCGCGAAGGGCAAGTTCCCAGTCGGAGCAATCAAAATCGGACCTCAGTCAAATTTTCTTTGTAAGTTATTAAAGGATTCGATCACTCTTTTGAGAAGAAAAATGGAGTCTCTTTTTCAAGCAAATGAGTCATTGGGCCGGGAATATTTTCGAGAAGGTCTTGTAAGAATCGCCGTAGGAAACCGCATGCCCAAGAAAACTTCGGACACCTTTCACAGTAGTCGGGTGAGGGAGCTTGGCGATAACGTCAACTTTAGCTCGATCGACCTCAATTCCTGATTTGGAGATTTTGTACCGAGAACAATGCCCTCCTTTACCATGATATGGCTTTTCCTCCCAGTTTAGACCAAATTGGTGTCTACAACCGTTTCAAACATTTTGTCCAAGTGGGATAGACATGTAGGAGAAAGAATCCCCGAAGACTAAATTTCATCATAAACACTTCCATTGTGATTTTTTCGATCATGTCGTGGAAGATTGCCATCATACACGTTGGAATGTGGCCAGAGTTGCATTGTCATAGCCCAAAAGGCATGCGACGATAGGCAAATGTTTCCGTAGGGCAAGTAAAGGTTGTCTTTTCTTGGTCCTTCGGGTCTATGGGAATCTGGAAATAACCCGAAAAGCCATCGAGGAAACAATAGAATTGGTTCCCGCGAGGTCATTTGACATTTGGTCCATGAAAGTTGAAGTGGAAGTGGTTCCTTCTGGTGTAGCCTCATTCAACTTTCTGTAGTCGATGCACACTCTCCACCCTGTGACCAATCGAGTCGGTATAAGATCATTCTCATCATTTTTCACGACGGTCATGCCACCATATTTTGGTACACAATGCACCGGGCTTACCCATGGACTGTCAGAGATCGGATAAATCAATCCGGCATCAAGAAGCTTTTCAACTTCTTTCTTGATAACGTTGTGGATTTTTGGGTTTACCCGTCTTGATCTGAACAGTAGGTTCGTATCCTCTTTCATAGAATGTTTTGTGTGTACAAAACCAAGTTGATACCCTTGATATCTGAAAGTTTCCAAGCGATGGCTCGCTTGTGGGACTTAAGAACCTCGATTAGAGCTACCTTTTCCTCATTTTTCAAGTCTTTTGCAATTATGACGGGCAACTTGTCATCACCTTCCAAAAATGCATATTCTAAATGAGGTGGCAAGTCCTTGAGTTCAACCAAGGGGGCTACCTCATAAACGAAAGATTTACATTATTTAGCTTAACACATCTGAGATCTTTGATCAAGTTTCAGGAAAATAATATCCGCTTTGAGAGTGGTTATGGTTCATCTAATTCGTGACATTGATAATCGAGGGAGAAGTATTTCCCCTTCAGGTCATAGAGTATGTTGTGATCAACTTCCGGTGAAGTTGGATCATCCTCTAAAGCAAGAAAAGAGTCGCTTCTTCGAAAAGGAGAAAGACAGCTATCCCCTAATAGGAGTTAAGTTGGAGCAGAAGTTAGAGACGATTGGATCGTAGTAAGGAGTGGGATTGCCACTCGAGATTACATTTGAAAAACCAAGAACTTCTTGAGAGTATTCCATCACAGACCCATATCAATTGACGTCAATTCGGTTTTGCCGTCCTATGATAGTAAACAGCTGTTGTGATCTCAGAAGTTTTGGTCCAGATTGAATGTAGCATGGCCTGATAGATCTCTGCCAACACGGAAGGGTACAATTTATCACCCTTCGGTATACATCGATATGTCACGACTTGTTCTTCACTAAAGAAACACCTCCCCAAGACAATTAGAGGTTACATCGTGGCAGGCGTCCAAAATCAACGACTACAAAATCTGGGCAGCGAAATGGGAACTTTCCACCTTCAGCATAGACGTCTTCCTCGATACCGATTGGTTTCAGAGATTAAACGGTCCGCATGAATTCTAGCGTCATGCAAGTCGGGGTTAGTTCAGGAAGAGAAGAGAGTGTTCCCAGACGGAATATCAGGCATAAGACAATTATCAGCTTGCACCAAGATTGGCCAGGCGTTGTGACATTGTAAATAAATCCCCGGAAAGATTCAACAATGAATCGAGAGAAATCGGCATGTCCTACAAGTTTCTTTGGTGGTAACTTGTTTATAGCGTGACAGCAAGCAATTCGTCGTGCAAATTGGGTTTCTAGCCATTTCACTCAAACTTTATCCTTGTTCCGAACTTAAAGGTGTTTGTTAAGATTCGAGGCCAATTTTTGGCATGAGCATCAAAGACATCCAGTAAAAGCTAATTCAGAAACTACAAATCCGAAATATTTCATAGAGAATTCTCAATTTGGTCGTTAGCTTACTCACACGTCTTTCAATCCATTTCTATGCTTGAAGGAAATAGGAATTCGATGCTTTTTGGTTAGGCTTTGAAGCACTAACTGAGCATTTTGTAGGTTAGAGGATTGATATACAGATTGACCAACAGGGACAACCGGAGGTGGGACGTCTTCGGTGCTTCCCGTTATTAGTAGGAGGCATCGTGTCCTTTGTGACCTCGTGGATCAACGTTCACTACTACTTATAGGAAGAAGAAGTAGTAAGAATCGAGGTACCCTTGTGTAAAAGCTACACCACGCTTACGAGTGGTAATATACCCTTTAAATCCTCTCCTTCGGTTGCATAACGGTGTTAGACTAGAAGAGAGTTCCCTAAGTAGAGCGGTAATCATCATGATGAAAGATACACTAGCGATACTTTCAAGTCACTTGTTTGAATAGCCAAGTTGTTCAATTGGTTTTGCAAGTTATAGTTGACCTTTGAGTTTGCATTTTTATCCTCACACACAACATTCATTACTATTTACATATCTATGGAAATCTTCCATTTGATACACCCTTGAATGTTGAGGAGCTGGAGCTTGATAGGCGGGAGCTTGATAACAGGAGGTTGAACAACCTGAGGTTCCGATAGACTTGACCTTAGGATGGGGGGGAAACCGGGCATTGGTAAGCTGGAGCTTGATTGAAATTCCCTCGGTTTTGGTTGTAATGATTCTGATTGTTTCCTTGATTTTGCATATGATTGTTTTAAACGGGAGGAAAACCGAGTGGTCGAATTTGATTTGAAATATGGGCTCGATAACCGATGTTTCCTTGATTGTAGTTAGCTGCGGCTGCTTGTGAGACATATTCTTGGATATTATCTCGATAAACATTGCCAGATGTGGCTGGACAAGTTTGGTAGGAATGAGCACCACCGCAAGTAACACAACTTTCCTCAACCGCTTTGACAGGAGTAGGAGCGGGAGATTGATTTTTCTTGTCAAGGAGTAAAGCTTTCACCATTTCTTTTAATTCCAGCAATTCGAAGAGATTCCGGGGTGGAGAGCTCGCTCGGAACATTCACTTTGGCAACAACGGGTTTATAGGTTGCGTGAATTAACGAACTTTGGATTGCTTTCAATATTCTAAGGCAACCACGAGGCAATTTTATCCAAAAAGTTGGCCACCCGCGGCGGAATTTAACGAATCTTGAATCGTTGGAGTTTCAAGGCATTATAGATGTATCAAGTTGTGCAACTCAGAAAAATCCATGAAGAGGGACATGCCCGAAGAAGATCATTAAATCGATCCCCATGCTTCATAAAACGTCTCATCAAATCTTTGTTGAAATCTCGTTGATTTTCATTTCGAAGAATTTGTCTGGATTTTCAACAGCGAAGGGGGAAAAATTTGTTGATGAATTTTGAAACAAAATCCTCCCAAGTTTTGAATCATCGCGAAGATGGGTTCTTTATCACACAGCTATCTGGGGCTGCCCCTTCGAGGAAAATGGAAAAGCATAGAGCATGCATCCGAGGGTTATTACACGGACGGTTTCGTGAACTTCATCGTGAAGTGATCGTTGTTGTGAAAATCAACGGATGAGGGCCATGAGGATCTTCTTGTGTCCTGTCCGATAGAATTGCTGTTTTTGAACAGGGTTGATTCTAAACCATGCTTCAACTCAAAATCTAAAGCATTGATTTCAGGAACTAACAATTGGCATCTTCGTACCCCTCGGGGGTGCTTCGAGCAATTGGGAGCCATGGTACTTGAATCCTCCATTGGGGTGGGCTAGGACAGAGTGTGTGTGCTGGATTTTTCAAGCAGGTTCTTCAAGATGATCAGCAATGGACATCAACAACAGCTAAGAGCCTGGTGTGTTGATTATGAAGATACAAATTTGGAACGGAGTGTGCATAACTGAACACGAAAGAAAAATTACACTAATTTTTTTTTTGGTTTTTTGGTTATTATCAAAGGTAAATTCCATAATTTATTTTAATAACCGACAACGATAAAGACAACTTAAACTATTAAATCGACAAGCTTCTCGTAACTCTTCGAAAGAAAAACGCACGAGAAAAAACACAAGGAAGGATCGGAGGAATAAGAAATGCCGACCGAAGCTATTAAAACCATTTTCCTATTAGGGACGGTAGTTTTCCTAGAACAACCCGCCTATACCCCTCTTAGACAGTGCGTTGTTTATCTTTTAAAAGTGATGGTACCTCGCAAGTGACACACAAGGCAAATTTTTAAACTTATTGTTCGAATTGAACCAAAAGTTCACCGTAAGTTATTATATAACGAGCGCGCGAAATTGAGAATATTATAAAGTTGGATTTTAACCATTTGTGAATTTTATTGATATTTAAAGACAATGTTTTTATATTTTTGATTTTTTTTTTTAGTTTTTTTAGCAGATAGATTATACTAGAAAACAAGAAAATGGAAATATCATGATTTGCTACCTTTTTTAGACATTTATTTCTGGTTTTTTTTAGATACAATATTCACGAGCATCAACACAAGATGATCAACAACAACGAGTAGTTCGTATCACACGCCTCACCCGCAACGGCGCCAAAAATTGATTTGTGGTTTTTCAAACTATATATATATAATATATTATAAAATATATAAAATGATAATAAAGTCGAAAAGGAAACAACAATGTCAATACAACCAAGAGCACATATAGAGAATTTCCCGGGTCGTAATCCCCAACGAAGCTTTTTGGAAAATCGATACAGTCGTGGAAGATTGGGAGTTTAAAGGAGTAGAAATGATTTGAGAGATGTAGGACAACGCGTGAATTAAAACAATAACCAAACAAAAACGTTAAGAAAAACCAATACAAGCTTACGAAAGTTAAGCTGGAAAACGAGAGCACGACTACCCCACCCCGAACAGAGATGGGTCAAAAACCTAAATCATCCAACATTAACCTACGGATAAATTTTTCACGTTCTAAACGAACTCTCAGGGGACTAAAACGAAGAATAAACAAAAGACTAGACTGAAACGGTAGGTCGGTTTGACCAAACGAGTCAAGACAAAAACCGCACCCGAGCCCCGTTCTTTAAAAGTCAAAAAGTTACAAAAATGACCCTACGAAAATTTTTATATTTTTCCTACAAACTATATGACTAAAGAAAATTTTCTAAAAAAGAAAAATATTTTTTTGATAATTTTTGTATTTTTTATGAATTTTTTAAACTTTTAACTAAATTAAATTGTAAAAAATACTAAACGACTTTTAAAAATTCTGAAAAATTTACCTAAAATACTTAACACTATAACTAACCTACGAAAAATAAGAGACCAAAAATTTGCTTATAAATAAGCCCGCAAATAAGCTGTAACAGCTTATTACATATAAGGGTGAAAACTCCCTTATATACAAAGCCACTTGGGACTTTAATGAAAAAGTCCCAAGGGCGCAGCGGTAAGTGTTGTTATAAAAGAGAGGTGTACGAGGGTAGAGACCCGGGTTCGAGTCTTGCTCACCCGGGTCACCCCTTGTCTCTTTCCTTTTTTTTGAAAAACTTTGTGAACCAAAGTTGTTAAGCTTATTGAGCTTAACAACTTTCAAAACTACAACCTTTTCTAAAAAGCTAAGAATATGCTTAAAAGAGCTTTTTAAAACGACAGAAGCTAAAATGAGCTTAAAGGCTTAAAATGTGGCTAAATCTTGGACTTTTTGGACACTTAAGCTAAAAACTAGGACTAGAACAGCTAATGATTGTCTAAACTTATCCTAAATAAGCACGAAAAGCTAAATGGGTTACAACTAAATAAGCTGAAAAAGGGCTTAACTATACAAACACTTAAAATTAGCTAAAGGCTAAGAATGGCTTATCTCTTGGGTTGTTTACACAAAATAAGCCAAGGAAATGGCAAATAAGCAAACACAGCTTATCAAACTAACCTGATAAGCCACTAGGAACAATAATAAGCAATTGAGATAAGTTCAATAAGCCAAAGAGTAGCTTAATACCCACAACAGTACTAACTAAAGAGTTAGTACTGTTGGTGTAGAATTTGGCTTAGGGTCTCACCCTTGGCTTAAACATAAAGCAACAAGAAAAGCTTTTTAAGGCCTGAAATTAAGGGTACTTATCTAAGAGCTTATGGCTCTCAAATAAGCAAAGTTGGGCATAAGTTCTTAAAAAAAGCTAGAAAGAGGGCTTAAAATTCAAACCAATAGCACCAGGGGGAATAGGCTAAAGACAACGGCTTAATTTGAAGTTAATTTTAAGCTGTCATTTAACGCTCAAATTTAAAAGATAAATTTTAACAGTCTAAAAGAGACACCAAGGGAAAAAGAACTTGTGCACAATTTTAGTTCTAAAAACACTAATAATCCTGCTGATTTTAGTGAAATGAAAAGGTGCTTTTAGCTTTTTAAAATTATGACAACTTGAATATTTTGGCAGGTTTGACTCAACAAGTCAAATGACTCAAAGGATTTTTTGACAGCTTGTTTTAACACACAAATGACACCTTTTTTGACCCCACAACTTAAGTTGACAATGGCTTATCCAAATAAGCCATTGATTCCCTCTTTTAAAACCACAGTTTGAAAGAACACTTGTGAAAACTTGAAAAACAGGTTTTGACTAAAAAGCTTTAGAAATAAGGATTAAATAGCATCTAATATTAAGCTTAAAATCTACCATGTATCCCAAACATACCACACCATTTGACCGTTTCATGCTTAACCCAAACACCCCTTAATATTTTAAAAGTGACTTTAAAACACACAAGAACTGTTTTAAACTCAAAAATTTTAAAGACTACTACTAATTCAGCAATATTAAGCAATAAAATTATGAGAAGCTAAACAAATAAGCACTTTTAAAGACTGTTAAGCTAGTGACTTAAATAAGCTAAATTAGGCAGTTTTCACTCAAATTGCATGTAAATGAAATGAAAGCACTAAAAGGCTTACTTTAAGCATCAATGAGCACAAACAAGCACAAAAGAACATTAATAAGCTAAAAATAAGCCAATAAGCAGTGCTACAGTAACTGAGGTAAAAAAGAAAACTTACAGAAGTCCAAATGAATAAGGTTCTAGATCCTAATTCCTAAACCCCTAGTCCTTTGTGGTTCTGAATACACTCAAACCCAAGGTCTCTTCCAGGTTTAGACCATGCTTCCTTTTGCTTATCAACAACAGAAATATAAATAGCTTTTTTGGACAGAATTTAGATGGAACTTAAATAACTTTTCATTAAACTTTAAAAGAGTACAAGGCTATTTTAACAGAAGAAAAACTTAAATGAACTTACAATGAGCTTAAAAAAACTTTAAAATTACAAATTATCTAAAACCAAAAAAAACTACTCTCTTGTGTCTTCTGTCTTCTGCCCTTTTATAGCACAAGGTTTGTGCTTCCTGTGTTTGTTGTGTGAGAGGGAGTTGAGAGTCTTCATCTCAGCCATCAATCTTGCTTGTGTGCTTCTTTTGAGTTCATCCTAGCCTTCGATATGTCTAGGATTTGGTGAGGATTGCCAGCTTGGCAATTTGTAGCTGGGAAAGCTTAGTGGAGGATGGTGAAGTTTTTGGAGTATGTGGGAAGTCAAACGAGGGGGAAAATGACAGGTTTGGGGGGTTGTGGGTTTTGGCGGGAAGGGGTGAAGAAGATATACAGTACTTTGAAACTTGGGGTAAGGGTTTGGGAGTTTAACACAATTCGTCCCTCAAGGTGTTATGGGCGTTTGCAGTACACGTCCTTGTGGTGTTAATAATTTTGAGGACTTGGCAAATTAACCCCCCAAGGGTTATATTGGTTGTTGCACCCAAGGTCCTTGTGATGTAAGCCTTTGAAATGTTGGCAGATTTAACCCTTGTGGTATTTCTTTGCCAATTTGGCAGATTTGGCCCTTCTCTTTATTTTCTTCCTTTTCTTCTTTAAAACAAGTTTAGGGATTTGACAAGTTTAGTCCCTAAACTTGTTTTTCTTGATTTTTGGCTTCGGGCTTGTCGGGGTTGACTTTTTTTTTGACTTTTTTAGGCTTTTTGTTGACTGGACTTTGTCTTTTTCCTGCTTTTCCATTCCGAGCCCGGTTTTGTCCGTTTTTGCTTTGTTTTTCGTCCTTTTGTCGGATATCCGTTTCCTGCACAATTCAATTGCAAACATACAAATACGAAGTATTTTTGGTACGTTTTTGGTCATTTTAGCTCATTTTTATGGTCAAAGGTATGTGTAATTAAACACATACAAAAATCCCCCATACTAAGGTATTGCCGTGTCCTCACGCAATGCTATGAAGTAAGCATTTGGAAAACTAAGAATCTTATACACCTTCGACTAATAACTTTGAAAAGTAGCTAAGTGTTCATCGAGGAAGTTAAAGACTCAAGAGTTTTGAAAAATCCCCGTCTTTACCATTTTTTTATATGTACACCTATTTCTAGACATCTTTTTGTATTTTTCATTAATCAACTTAACTAGAATGTTTTGACTTTCGTTATTTAATAACTTTAAGGGATTATAGAACAAGATGCA
>BQNB010072836.1:16247-30708 GCA_026074375.1 Tanacetum coccineum
ATGTTCTAAAGGCGTACGTGCATGCACAGAACGCACATTAGATTAGTTCTGCACGTCTCTAAATAGCTACTTTAGCAGCGATGATGTAGTGTGATAAACGGGGTAACTAATTGAATCTGTTGATTCTACGAATACCCAGAAACAACTCTTCTAATTATCGTTGATTCGAAAGGAATACCGATAGTTAGGCAAAATTCTTGACAAAACTGTCAAAAATAAACTTTTCATATATTTTGGAACTGAATAGCCAGATGCATAGTACAATGGTTAAATAGGAAAATGAAACTGAAACGGGCCCTAAAAGACAAACGGGCCGAAAGTTATGCCAAAAACAAAAGTTCAAAATTCTCAAAAAAACACGAAAATGTAAATAACTCCTAAAATATGATGATTCAAGGCTTGTTGGGTTACCACGGCGATCTCCTCGTTCCAAGCTTCGAAACGGCTGGTCTTGGGCCTGAAACGGATCATCTGAGCCCAAGGTATGACCTTTTGAATAAAGGGCCTTTCTTCACACGATCTTGGGCTTCCAGAAATAAAATGGCCCGTTCTTCAATACTTGGGCCTGCATCATTCTCCCCTGGATAGACAAAATTCGCCCTCGAATTCACAACAGGATCATCATCAGATGTTACCAAGGCGTTCTCCTCGTTCCAAGCTTCGAAACGGCTGGTCTTGGGCCTGAAACGGATCATCTGAGCCCAAGTTATGACCTTTTGAATAAAGGGCCTTTCTTCACACGATCTTGGGCTTCCAGAAATAAAATGGCCCGTTCTTCAATACTTGGGCCTGCATCATTCTCCCCTGGATAGACAAAATTCGCCCTCGAATTCACAACAGGATCATCATCAGATGAATCACCGTGATAAGGCAACAAGTGTTTCACATTAAAGACATGAGAACAACGAATATGGCTTGGTAACTTCAAACGGTAAGCATTGGAGTTAATTTTCTCGACAATTTCTAGCGGGCCAATCTTCTTAGCTGATAATTTATTATACTCACCAACTGGGAAACGGTCCTTAGTTAAAATAGCCCATACAAAGTCACCCACTTCAAAATCTACCTGTCGCCGCTTTTGATCTGCATCCTGCTTGTACTTGGAGTTAGCTCGAGCCAAGTTATCACGAACAGCTTTGTGAACTTCATGCAACCCTTCAACAAAATCCTGCACTTTCTTGGGAACAGAACCAGAAACAACATACCCCAGAAACAAAACCTTAGGGGTCATGAACACACATTTCTTTGTGGCTGCATAAAAACTATCCTTGCGAAGTAAGGTCAAGACCTGCCTCACTTGGGTGACATGCTCAACGATCCACTTCTTTCCTCATAGTGGGCCAGAAATAAGAAGCCTGTACCAACTTTAAGGTGCGATCGCGACCAACATGTCCCTCACCATGTAACTCCTTAATAATTTTCAAGCGAAGACTGGTATCAGGAATACATAGTTGATTCCCTTTGAAAAGAAAGCCATCATGAATATTAAAATCTGGGTATTGCCCTGATTGCACCCCCTGCAAAACATTAGAAAAGTATGGGTCCAAAGTTAACTGCTCACGAATAACGTCCGCCCTGCACTCAACTGCATAGAAACAAGCCAGAATTACCTCCTCCTGCTTAAGGCATCAGCAGCCCGATTGGACACACCAGTCTTGTGTTTAACCACAAAAGTAAACTTCTCAAGAAATGCCAACCAACGCCCATGCTTGTGCGACACCTTATCTTGAGTGCGAATATGCCTTAAAGAATCATGGTCAGTGAACAAAACCAATCACACTTATGAAAATAATATGCGCCAATGCTTTACAGCTTGGACCACCGCATAAAACTCCAGGTCGTAAGTGGTGTACCTAGACTTTGGCTCCGTCAATTTCTCACTAAAATAGGCAACAGTCTATTCCACCTTGACTAAGAACACCCCCAATTGCAACCTTTGAAGCATCCGTAAGAAGTTCAAAAACTTAGAAAAAGTCAGGCAATACCTAAAATGGTGCTGAGTAAGCTTTATCTTTGACAACCAGAAAAGCTGACTCTGCCCTCCTTCTTCCACACAAATGAATTTCCCTTCATGCAATTCATCAAAGGGCCATAATGGAACTAAACTTCGAGAGAACCCCTATAAAAAGAAGCAAGTCCCATGAAAACTCGGACTTTCAGTAATGGTAGTTGGGGTTGGCCATTCTTGAACAGCTGCTACCTTAGACTCGTCCACTTGTATTCCTTCACCAGAAACAACATACCCCAGAAACAAAACCTTAGGGGTCATGAACACACATTTCTTTGTGGCTGCATAAAAACTATCCTTGCGAAGTAAGGTCAAGACCTGCCTCACATGGGTGACATGCTCACTAAAAGAAGCACTATAAATGAGAATATCATCAAAATAAACAACCACAAACTTCCCAATAAAAGGTCTAAGCAATTGATTCATCACACGCATAAATGTGCTAGGTGCGTTTGACAACCCAAAAGGCATCACTAACCACTCATACAATCCTTCACGCGTCTTAAAGGCTGTTTTCCATTCATCACCAGGCCTAAGACGAATCTGGTAATACCCACTCTTCAAATCCAATTTCGTGAAGATAGTAGCACCACTAATTTGTCATTGTAAAATCATCAAGGCGAGGGATAGGAAACCTGTACCTCACAGTAATCTTGTTGATGGCTCGACTGTCAACACACTAAACAAAAAGAAAAAAAAAAAAAAAAAAAGAAAAAAACAGAAAGGCAATGAAAAAAAATGAACGTACGCCATGATCCATCCTTCTTTGGAGTCAATAGGGCAGGAACAGCACATGGGCTCATGCTTTCACGAACGTGACCCTTAGAAACGGCTGGTCTTGGGCCTGAAACGGATCATCTGAGCCCAAGTTATGACCTTTTAAAGAAAGGGCCTTTCTTCACACGATCTTGGGCTTCCAGAAATAAAATAGCCCTTTCTTCATACTTGGGCCTGAATCAAGAGGTATTTATATCTAGTTTGGCCGCATAGCCTATTAATGGGCTTTCCATGGGCCTTGAGCCATATTAGATTAATTAACTTAACTACGGGCTTTGACTATTCTACATTGGAAGTGACCGATACTTTTCTTGTTTCTAACAATCTCCCCCTAAAGGAGGTCACTCTAATTACAAAATTTAATCCTAGCATACTATGCTTTGTCTTTAGTCTTCAGCTCGTAGTTTTTAACTTCAATCTTTAACATGTGAATTGTTGTAGTGATCTTTGACTTTAGGCTCGAGCTTGTTCCTTTATCTTGACTTATTTGTGAAAGTGTCATCTTGAGCACTTGTGAGATCATCAACCAAGCATAATCTCGTTTCGCCATCTTGTAACTTTGCCATCTTGTGGAACTTCTAACTTTGGACCAACATGCTCATACTTTTTCTTGATTTGTTGACTTGAAAAGCTTTAATGTTGCATCTTTCTTGAAATTCTTTAACTTTAACACTTCGTCACTTCGAGAAAGACATTCGGTATTAGAGTGACGAAAACTTCTTTGAAATTCTTTGACTTTAATACTTCATCACTTTAAGAAAGACATATAGTATCAGAGTAACAGAATTCTTGAAACATGTACTTGAGCTTTCATGATGTCTTTATGTTTGTCGGTCGGGTATGAGCATGTGGTTATGAATCTTGTGAGTCAGCTAGAAACAGGTACCTTCACCACCATCTTTAAGTTTCCTGCAATAAAATAGTTAGCAATAAAGTGGGGGGACGAATATAGCTTTGTCATTCGCCCATGTTTGGTTGGAGTAACCTTCGAATCCGTGAGGATCGACCTGTGATCATGTAGATTCAATTTAAGAAGAATCTCCTTGATAGGATTTCCAGCTGAAGTATAGAATCTTTCTAACACGTGTGTATTAGATTCATCCAACTCAGCATGTTCTCATTATCAGAACATCTCAAAGCAGACAGCACGATAAGAGTAAACCAGCGAGTTACTATCTCACTAATTAAAGTAAAAATATGATTTGAAAATCAATCGACGTGTCACTTACTAAAGTGGTTTTGTGACACATCGAGAGTGTTAATCATTTCAAAATTCATCATCAATCGTCAATTCATAACCTGGAACAAGTTTAATTCATATAGAATCGCACCATCATTTCTTTCCAGTTGTCACAAGTTTGATTCAAAAGGAATCGCACAAGTCACCTACCATGAGCTTGTTTGATGTTGGCTCAAGCAAGATTTCCATCTTCACTATGAATAATATCACTCGGATGTTCTGGCAAAATCACAAGGATAATGCGTAGGACTCTAGTCATACATCATGTTATTTTACAATGTTGATATACATAGCGTTAAATTGACAAGTGTCCAAATGAATTTTATGGATGACTCTTTGGCTCTAGACTCCAATAGTGCCCTTAATTTTAGTGATCGGAAGGCTGGAGCAGACTGCCACCTTTTTCATATGAGCACAACTCGGAGTGAGAAAGTCGATAGAAATGCGTGTAATCTCCATGAGAAATGAAACAAGAGTCTTTTAAAGAAGACCTTGAGTGGCTAGGGAGGTTATGCAGAGCGGCCACATCTAAAGGTCGCAGTGACAATCTTCGAAAATGTCAACAACACCTTAGTGTTTTCCCGACAGTTTTATGTATGACCCATTTTCTGCCTAAGTGTATGGAGGCTATCATTTCTTTCACCCTTTATCCTTACATTTCTTTTTCATTCTTAACCCTTCAATGCTTTACCGAGACGTCATAACTAAACACCTTTTGGGTTTGTCCAGTGTTTACTCCATCTCAGACTGCATTCTATCCTTAATCTTCACTTTACTACCTTTTATCATATACCTAAGGACTTCTACACTAACTATTGGATATCCCTGGGTAGATCCCTCCGGTTTTGGTTGGATCATGGGATTTAAATACCTATGCCTAACCACCTTATATCTCCATAAATTAAAGTACATGGTCAGTCTTTTGAGTATTCCATCACGATCAGAAGCAAAATCATTAAAAAGTTCAATCAAAGTGTTTGATATAAATATCAAAAGATTTACACTTTGAGAGTTTTTTATCATCACTAAAAGCTCCCCCTTAACATGTCCGTCGATAATCGAGTACAAGTCTAAGTGTGGGAGTGCATTAGAGTCCCATTTTAATATGATCACATCTTTTAATACAAGTTAATCCCAGTTAATCACATTTTTCTCCCCTTATCCAAAATGTTAACCCCTTGATATTTTGGATATCAATTGATTAATCTTTCGGGGAAAAATGTTATATAGCTATCTATAAGGAACATTATAATGCTCCCCCTTAATATTTGAGAGTATATAAGATAGTGCTGAGTACAATAATTTGAAGAAGAATTTTGAATTTACAAAGAAATTCTTGAAAATTTTGTACCCGAGCACTCCTTATTATCACCATAAGTCTACACTACATATCTACAAATTCACAAGTTTAAATTATTTACGAGATTTGACCTGAGTGATAAGAACATCATATGATAGAATCATATGGTTCTTTGTAGCAGCTGAAGGTCTCCTCTGTAAGGTCTTCCACCAACAAACTTTTCCAGACTACGCATCAATCTTCTATCTCTGAGTTTCTTATCAATGGCATTTATCATCACCCGAGCTCTTTGCTTGTCTTGTTTGCTCCATTTTCTCTTTGGCAAGTACTCCATCTAAATCCCAGTAGCAATATCATTAAAAGCGGTGCGAACATGGTTTAGTGTGCCGTCACTAAACTTGTGAAGTTCATCAATGCGAATCAAATGATTTCTGTCCATGTCATCTTGATAGATAATGCCTTGGATATCATGGTAAGCAGTGCAGCGAGTCATTTTTCTGAGATATGAACGGTATGAGTCTAGTCTTGAGAGATTTATTTTCTTCTAGTAGCTTTCAACTGCTAGTTGTAAATCCTCCACACGTTCTTGAATGACAATGCGTCTCGTGTATATTCTTAAAGCCACATTTAGTGCAAATCGTTCATCCAAGTTGAGGTTGGTTAGCTTACCTTGAAGAAGAAGAAGTAACATATCTTCAATGTCTTGGCGACGAAGTCTTTTGAAGTCGCCTTCTCGAAACCTGTACAGATGATCATCCTGCCTTCGAACAATAGTCCCTTCCAAATGTTTGTAACCAAAGAACTCAATGATCTTGAGACTGGTAACAACAATGATCTTGTATATCTTGAGTAGACATCTTTTGAAGTTTCCATGTTGGTAGCATATCCATAGAATCTTTAACGTTTTGGTCCCTAGTGATATGTTCCCCAGTAGCCATGCTTGTCGTAGACAACTTGTGTCGGACTCCATATACTTCTAGGAACTTTGTCTTCAATCCAATTAACATGACCGTAATCAGCAGCCTTCGTCTTGGTATATAACCACCCCTGGGATAACACCAAAATCGCCCCTCGAATCATCAAACAAAAGTCAAAGTCATCATAATGTAACCCAAATGCGTTCTCCCTCGTATCCAATCATCGAAACGTCTGTGTACTTGGGCCAGAAACTGATCAAATTCTGATCCCATTATGACCTTATTTGAAAATTAAGGTCCTTTCTTCACAAACTCGATTAAAAGAATCATTGGGCCTTCCAAAGAAATAAAATGGCCCGATCTTCTACTAATTGGGCCCGCACCATTCTCCTCCTGGGAAAATAGACAAACTTCGATTTCACGGCCCTCGAGATTACACAACATGACCATCATCCAGAATTCATGTTATATCCTCCAGAATAGCGTTCTCATCCTCGTCTCCAGTCAAAGCTTTCAGCAACGGCTGGTCTTGGGCCCTGAACAACATCCAATCTGAGCCCAAATTATTAGACCCTTATTGAATAAAGAAGGCTTTCTTCACCAACGATCCTTGTGGCCTTCCAGAATAAAACTAAATAACGTTGCCCTTTCTTCAAATCACTTGGGTCCATCCAGTCATTCTATTCTCCCCTGGATAAGACACCAATTTAATCTCGCGGGCCCTCTATAATTCACAAAAAGCCTGGGAACTCATCAACCAAGTGCAATGTTTTACCCAACACGAGCTTACTCCGCGTCTTTTCCTCCAAAGCTTCGAAACGGCGGTCTTTGGGCCTAGAAACGTATCATTCTGACCCAATTATCTGACCTTTTGAAATAAAGGGCCATTTCTTCTTCACTAACCACATCCCTTGGGCTTCCATAAATAAAATAAGCCCGTTCTTCAATAAACTTGGCCTGCATCATTTCTCCCCTGGATATGACAAAAAATTTCCGCCCGCAAATTCACAACTACAGGAATCAATCATCAGATGTTACCAAGCGCGTTCTCTCTCGTATCCAAGCTTCGAAAACGCTGGGTCATGGGCCTGAAACGGATCCTCTGAGCCAAGTTAATACCTTTTGAATAAAGGGCCTTTCTTCACAAACAATCTTGCTTCCAGAAATTAAAATGGCCCGTACTTCAATACATGGGCCCTGCATCATTCTCCCCCTGGTATCAACAAAATTCGCCCTCCGAATTCAACGAACAGGATCAACAATCGCAGATGTTACCCCAATGCTTTCTCCTCGTTCCAGAGACTGCGAAACAACGGCCTGTTCCATAGGGCCAGAAAAAACGGATCATCATAAGCCCAAGTAATGACCTTTATGAAATAAAAGGGCCTTTCTTCCACACAACTTGGGCTTCCAAAATAAAAATGGGCTCTTCTTCAAAGTCCTTGCCTGCATCAACCATTCTCCCGTGGATAAGAACAAAAATTCGCCCTCGGCAGAATCACGAACAAGGGATCCATCATCAGAATGTACCAAAAGCGTTTCATCCTCGTTCCAAGCTTCGAAACGGCTGGTCTTGGGCCTGAAAACTGATCTATCAGAGCCCAAGTAATGAACCTTTTAAAAAAAAAAGGGCCTTTCTTCACACGATCTTGGGCTTCCAGAAATAAAATGGCCCGTTCTTCAATTACTTGGGCCCTTCATCCATACTCCACCTGGATAGACAGAAATTCGCCCTCGAAATTCACAACAATGGATCACAATCAGTAAGTGTTACCAAAGGCGTTTCTCCTAGTTCCACAGCTTCGAAATAAAACGGCTGGTCATGTGCCCTGTAACTGATTCCATACTGAGCCAACGTTATGACCATTTTGAATAAAGGGCCTTTCGTTCAAACGGAAAACGATCTTGGGCTCCAGAAATAAAATTTCCCTAACTAATCAAAAACTTGGGCCTGCATCATTCCTCCCCAGGAATAAGACAAAATTCCCGCCTCGAATTCACAAACAGGAACTATCAATGTCGAGTTACAAATGCCCCTTTCTCCTCTTAAACCCACAGCTTCGTAAACGGCTGGTCCTTTGGGCCTGAAACTGAATCAATCGCTCGTTAGCCCAAGTTAATGAACCTTTTTGAATAAAAAGGGCCCCCCCCTTTCTTCAAAACAAACGATCTATGGGCTTCAGAAAATAAAAATAGGCCCGTTCGTACAATACTTGGGGCCCTTGCAACCCCATTTTCACCCCCTGGAAATGAAGACAAAAATTCTCCCTCGAAAATCAACAACAGGTAATAATCATTAGATTTTACACTAAAGTTTCTCCTCGTTCCAAGGCTTCGAAACCGGCTAGGTCTTGTGCCAAGAAAACGGATCATCTGATCCAATGAATGAACCTTTTAGGAAATAACGAGGGCCCTTTCTTCACACGATCTTGGGCTTTCATAAATAAATTGCCCGTTACATCAAAAACTTGGTGGGTGCCTGCCATCCATTCTCCCCTGTAATAACAAAATTCCCCGGGTCGATATACACAACAATGTATCAAATCAAAAGATGTTACCAAGGCGTTCTCCTTCGTTTCCAAAGCCTGTTCGATTAACGCTGTCTTGGGCTTAAACGGAGTCATCTGAGCCCAAGTTATGAAACCTTAAGAATAAAGGCCTTTCTTCACAAACTAAAAATAATAAAACGATCTTGGGCTCCATAAAATAAAAATGTGGCCCGTTCTTCAAAACGTTTGGCCTGCCATCATACACCGCCTGGATAGACAAAAATTCGCCCTCGAACTTCCCAACATGATCATCATCAATGTACCTAGGCTTTCTCCTACGGTTATGTTACCAAGGCGTTCTCCTCGTTCCAAGCTTCGAAACGGCTGGTCTTGGGCCTGAAACGGATCATCTGAGCCCAAGTTATGACCTTTTGAATAAAGGGCCTTTCTTCACACGATCTTGGGCTTCCAGAAATAAAATGGCCCGTTCTTCAATACTTGGGCCTGCATCATTCTCCCCTGGATAGACAAAATTCGCCCTCGAATTCACAACAGGATCATCATCAGATGTTACCAAGGCGTTCTCCTCGTTCCAAGCTTCGAAACGGCTGGTCTTGGGCCTGAAACGGATCATCTGAGCCCAAGTTATGACCTTTTGAATAAAGGGCCTTTCTTCACACGATCTTGGGCTTCCAGAAATAAAATGGCCCGTTCTTCAATACTTGGGCCTGCATCATTCTCCCCTGGATAGACAAAATTCGCCCTCGAATTCACAACAGGATCATCATCAGATGTTACCAAGGCGTTCTCCTCGTTCCAAGCTTCGAAACGGCTGGTCTTGGGCCTGAAACGGATCATCTGAGCCCAAGTTATGACCTTTTGAATAAAAGGCCTTTCTTCACACGATCTTGGGCTTCCAAAAATAAAATAGCCCGTTCTTCAATACTTGGGTCTGCATCACAAACCTTCCTCATTTCTCCCTTTCCATTCGGCTACACCAATAACCGAACCATACGCGACTTACATTTCCTTTTCAAGAACACAAGTAATCTTAAAGACCCCTTACACGTTTGTGGAAGCATACTCGAGCTAAGGAATTGGGTTACAAGCTTTGAAGCTTGAGAAGTATACACGTTTGGGTGTACACGCATTGCTCTACCTTGCAAACACTCGAAGCAAATCACTAAGACTCTTTGTAAGTCACGTTCAAGCTTATACACTTCGTATTATGGTTGTTACTTGGTGTCTAGTCGTGTAGGTCACGTTATATATATGAATAACAATGCTCATAGGCGTGAACACGCATGATTCGATCCATGCGTGGCATACGTGCATGCATATACATACGATTTGACCTTGTGTGGTGCTAATACACGTTAAAAGGGTAATGTAAGATAAGCTATGACGTAAACTAGCCTTTTAGACTCAATAAAGGAAATGTACATGGAAATGAAACACTTGTACTCGAACTACATAAAAACACCTCGTAAACTCTACGTGTAAATGTTATGGCATGGCTTGGATACGAACGTAGGACCTTATTAAAAGAATGCATGCGATATAGCATGACTTATTTGGCTTATCGAGTGCTTATTAGAAATATAAGCCCTAAAACTAAATAAAAAGCCGCTTTGAGTTATTAGAAGCTTATATAAAGTTTGTGTAACTTCTGTCTAAAAAATCAAGAAAAATCACAAAAAGCTCACCCCTCAAATTACCTCAGCAATATTGGATGATAAGCTAGCCTTGGAAGAGCTTATAGACCCCACTAGCTTGTTTTTGACAAGCTAGAGCTTGTAGATCATCTTTATTTGCCCTGTTTTGAGTAAGGGTACTTGTGAGTTTTTCTTATTTTTCCATTTTTTGCTTTTTACTATTCAAGTGCTTATTATTGCTTATTTCCTGCTTTTCATATGCTTATTTAAGTTTTTGTTAGGCTTAATTATGCTTTGTTATACTTGCTTTAATATCCTTGGTTGAGTTTTTATCAAATCTGTCATTTATATGCATTTAGTTTGCATATTTACCTATTCGCTTATTTAGGGCTATTGTTGTGTGCATTGTGTTTTTATTTTTTTTCTTAATCTTGTTTGTTTAATCAGTTATATTCAATACCACCTTAACTCTTTTAAAAACATTTAAAAAGTCACTTTTGCAAAAGATATAGGGAGTTTGGGTATAGTGTAAAAAGGGTCAATCTGTGTAAAAAACACTTTGGGTCATTTGGCTATCTTTGACAGCCCCTTGTAAGTTGTTATTAATCAGTTTTTCAAAGTTTTTAATTTTAAAAGTTGTTTTTTATGTTTTTTCTAAAGTAGTCTTTGAAACTGTGGTTCAAATCAGTTGTATATGAGCTTATTTGATTAAGCTTGTAAAACCAAGTTTTAAAACTAGTTTTTGTGTCCCTTTTAGTGTCTAAATAGAGTAGTACAAGTCTCCCTTAAGTCTACTTAGTTTTGCTCATAATCTGTCAAGTTTTTCAAATCAATTTTTTTTGTTTTCAAAAGCCCTCTTTTATTTTTAATTATCAGATAGTAAAATTTGTTTTTAGTTCTTGAATTTTTAAGCATAAGCTCACCTTGAGTCAAACTCCATCTGTTTTAACCTAATTTTCATTTTCAAGCTTATTTATTAGCTTATTTTCAGGCCTACACTTTGTCCCTTTTTCCTTAAGAAAAACCAAATCAGTGTGTGCTGATTGGAGAACTGCCAATTCACAAGCCTTTTCAATGCTTATTTGTTTTTCAAACTTTTTTTTTCTTTGCTTTTTTAGAAAGCCCATAAGCTAGGCTTTAAGCTAGTTCAAGCCTTAAGCCCATTAGTTTGCTTTTTGGTGCTTAAATTTAAGCCCAAAAGTGCCCCTTAGGCTTTGTGACTGCCATTTTTTTGCTTATAGCTTATTTGCCTTTTTTATGCTCATTTGTCTGTTTTTCTTTGCTTAATTTTGTTTGAATTTGCTTATTAGGTTAGTTAGTGCTTATTTTAGCTATCTGTACTTAGGGTAGACTTATTAGTGCTTATTTCTTTATAGCTAACATTTTAAGTTTAAAAGCCTTTTATAGATTCTGTCCTTTTTAGCTTATATTCCTTGCTTATTTTTGTTCAAACTTGCTTATTAGGTATAGTAGATAATCTTGTCTTAGCTTATTTTTCATTTGCCTTAGCTTATTTGTTCTAAAAAGCCAAACTGTCTAGCTTAATATTAGTTTTAGTGTAAAAAAAGTTATTTTTTTTAAAAAAAGAAAAAAAAAGTTTTACCAAAAAGAGAGGCCAAGGATTCGAACCCTGGACCTCCCCTTTAACACATACAAGTCCCATACAAACACACACTCACCAACGACACCAGATAGGGCTATCTACCCTTTCTTGCAAACAAAATTCCTTTAACCTTTTTTTAAGCCCAATAAGCCCATTTGACTGTTTTGCTTATTTCGGACTTATTTCAAAAAGCACCTTCAGTCATTTTATTTTTCTTGCATCCAGCACTGTTCAATGTATTTTTCAGCAAGTTTTTTGTTTTTTTCAATTTCGTTTATTATTTTTTATATTTAATTTTAGTTAAAACAGTTTTTAATTCATAATAAAAAATTTAAAAGTCAAAAAAGTATAATTCTTTTTTTCAAAATTTTCTTTTATCATTTTGCACTTAGAAAAAATAGTTTTGCATCCGTAGGGTTAAAATTTCAAAATTTCATTTTTTAAAGAACGGGTTTCGAACCCCGTTCTCGTTTTCTTCGTTTTTTCACTTTAAAAGCTTTCGTTTTAGGATTTTCTTTAATTTTCCTTTTAGTTTAGTCATTTAGGATTAGAAAAACTTAAAAAATCATTTTAGGTTTAATTTTTGATAATTTAGTTTTTTTAAATCGCGTTTTTAGGATTCCGGTTCTCGTTTTTAGGTTTAATTCATTAATTGCTTTTGTTTTAGGGTCTTATTTACTTGTCTTTGATTATTAATTTTAGAATTAGGAATCCAACTCAAAAATCTTTAACCATTCAAAAACGCGATCACGAACGTTCTCGATTTTCAATTCGCACCTCGTTGGGAGAACGACCCGGGGGATTTTTGATATTGCTTTGGTCAAAAGCAATTGATTTGAATCTTTCGGAATACTTATCGTACTATAATTGAATTATAATTATTGATTATTATTATATATTTATATATTTTATATTTATATATAGTAAGAAATCTTTGGTTATCATTTTGGCGCCGTTGCCGGGGAGGTGTGTGCGATTTTCGTGTTCCGTTTGAAGATTAGTTTTTGAAGACCCTTCCCTCGTGAAGTTATCATTCCCGTTTGTGAATATTTTCTTTTATTTATAAAAATACAAAAATACAAAAATATTTTTCATTTTCTTTTATTAGTATTAGTATAAGATAAAATCAAGAAAAAATCAAAAACATAAAAAAATTGTCCTTAATCAAGAAATAAAAATCATCATCAATATAATGCTTGCATCTTGAGCATTATCATAATAAGTTCCCGAACAAAAGATTCAAAACTTGCCTTTGTGTCACTTGCGACGTACGGCTCACCTTTAAAAGTTTAACAAACTCTAAGAGGGGTATAAGGAGGGTTGTTCCGAGGAACTACGACCCTAAAGGAGAAAGGTTTTTAATAGCTTCGCGCTTTCCTACTCCTCCGCTCCTTTGTGCGTTTTTCTTTTAAAGAGCTACCGTGAAGCTTGTCGATTATTGGTTTAAGTTATTCGATCTCGTTTTGTCCATTAAAATAAATTGTGAAATAAATTGAAAAAACCAAAAATATTTTTATTTAATCTTTTTAGTGTATGCGCACTCGTTCTTCTTCTAATCTCGTTGGTAATTCTTCTTCTAATCCAACCACTTCAAACCTAAAACGTCGTAATCGTAAACGTTCAAATCAAAGAGTCGAACCGTTCACTCTTGAAGAATCACCCATAGTTACGATGGCTGATCAACGTACTATGGCGAAATTGCTCCATGCACCCACCGAGGGTTATGCGGAGGCAATCGTGGTTCCACCAATTCTTGCTGAGCATTTCGAGCTCAAGCATAGTCTCATTAATATGATGACTTCGGACCAATTCTTCGAACTTGAGAAAGACAATCCTTATGACCACATCCGTTGGTTCAACAAAATAACCTCCACAATCAAATACAAGGATGTGCCTAATTCAGCGATTAAGCTCATGCTTTTTCATTTCTCTCTTGCCGGGGCAGGTCGTCGTTGGCTTGAAAAAGAACCCCCTCATTCTATTCTCACTTGAGAAGATCTCGTGTCCAAATTCATTAACGAATTCTTTCCCCCTCAAGAACGACAAACCTTCGAAATGAAATTTCTAATTTTTAACAACAGTTTGATGAATCGTTTCATGAGGCATGGGACCGGTACAAAGATCTCTTTCGTGCTTGTCCTCATCATGGTTTCACCGAATTGCACCAACTTGAAACTTTCTACAATGCCTTGAACCCGACCGATCAAGATTCCTTGAATTCTGTCGCCGGTGGAAATCTCTTAGAAAGAAGTACTCAAGATGTGTTGACGATTATCGAAAACAAATCCAAGGTCCGCAATTCAAGAAACAAATCGGTTGTTTCTCAAGTAAAATCAAGTGATGGTAATTCTTATTCTTCTGATATAGCCAAACTTACTCATGCAGTAAATCAGCAGACAAGTGCTGTGACTACCGCTAGGACAGCTATTTTAAAACAATTTCAAGCTACCCCATCTCCAGCTTCCGTAAAGG
>BQNB010072837.1:2693-32304 GCA_026074375.1 Tanacetum coccineum
ACCATACTAAATAAATACAATATTTAGTATAACGTATTATTTAGATCATTGTTGTTGCAGATTATAAGACCTTCGAAACTACCCATCTCGCTTCGTGACATCTTTAGATTAATTAGTTTGCCTAATGATTTGGCAGGTATGACAAGAACTGGAATGGGAGCATCTACATCCTCGAACAAGAACTCAGGAAGAACATCTCCAACTAAATCCGTGCATTTGTATTTTCCTTTTCTTTTCTTCCAAGTTTGCGACGACAGTACAAGAAAGAGTTGATTTTGCCTTCCCTCTTGACTTTTTATTATCTAAACTGTCCATATTTTTATGAAATTTAGCACAAGAAGCTTCACATACATTACTTTTACATTTTAATTCAGCGGGTTTGCTTTAAAGTTGATGTCTCTGCAGGGACACATATTAATTTTGCAGAAACACTTTTTAAACTTGTATCAAGTACGATAAAAGTTTTGCAAGATTGAAATAAAACCAAACCTCGATCATGTCAATGGCAAAGTAGTTTTAGAAGTCACAAGTGATAAAGTGAGAGTGATAAGACTAAATAGTCTTAGAAGCCATGACTAATAAACAATTATAAGTCAATGATTTCAATAATTGTTTACGTAGAGTATACAATTCACTATATTTTTCATTATACAAGCCAACGGTTTTCAGTTGTCTATCTACGTGATCTAGGCTTTTTTCTGCTTCTTTCTGCATTCGAAGCCAAATTAAAGCCAACCATGGAGACATCAAAGCTGTTGCTCAGCTAGTCTTATAATAAGATAAACTAATATAATGATAAGCAGATTAGATAACATGGTCAAGTTGATAACATATGTTTGATAACCAAGACCAGGACCATCCCAGCTACAAAATCTAAAACATAATGGATCCAAAGACATACCAAAAGGTAATAAAGTCTGACATTTCAAACAAAACAACATCCAAAATTGGTTCAACATATGCTTTAATCATATACCTTTGTTTGTCCTCTCCAAACGCAATTTGGAGAATGCACTGAATGACTCCATTTCTTCTGTCACCTTCACAAACTCAGCTGTGGGCTTCTCTCTAACAATAGGCAACATTGGACCTTGAACCTAGGTGGCAGTTGCTAGCTCCTCAGGGGTAGAGTCACCAGCCCGAGTCAACACATTTGTAAGAATCCAAAAGACATGTTAATATGGCAAACTTTGAAACCATAAGAGATCATTTGAAATAAGGTAATATCAGACTGAACTAATCAGCTATAATAAAATGCCACGCAAAAGATGTTCATGAGTGCATCTAATGTGTGCAGCATCTAGCAAGCATATGATCACATGGTTTACGTGCTGGGGCGAACTTTGATTACTTTAAAAGTGATGATGAAACTAAAAAAATTGTGAAAAGAACAAACATCTTATGGTGTAAGAGTACTTTTATTTACAATAAGATAAGTAGTTTCTTAAGACCTGCTATAAAACTAACGAAAAGAAACTACTTATTTGATCCCAAAACAACCAAATAATCAAAAGCAAGATAGATATCTATACTACTATATAAAGCATTTATAATGTGGGACCCATTAAAAATTAAGATAAGGAGGTGCAATCTTGACCATCCATCTTATTTTTTGGAATCCCATCAAAAAGTGACACGTGTCCTCTTTTGATTAAAAATCACCTTTATTTTCAAATTGAAATATCTTTTTATCAATTTAATTTTATTACGATTTAATTTCACCATATTTTTTAAAATTTTGTGCTCTTTAATTCAACATACATTTTGTTATATTTTATAATTTTTTTGTTTTTTTACATTTTTAGTGAGTTTATTTTATGTTGATTTATATTTTTTACAACTTTAACCTTAATTAAATATAAACTTGACACGTTAAAACTATATACTTTCGGAGAGTGTGTTGTCTCTTTACATGCGAGAAAGATGATGTTAATATGGTGTTGCGGGAAAGCTACGGGAAACCCAAACGAACACATACAACGAACACATACATTTAAAGTGTTGTGAAACGAAATTGCATAAAGAGTTGAGTTAGTAAATTTTCTATTACCGCCGCTATGCGCGGGTAACCAACTAGTTAAAAAAAGGGGGGCATTTGCGTATAGAAGGTAAAGTGCCCGTGGTTCAAAAAAATGTAAGGTTCGACAAATAAAAACGATCGGTAAACTAACGAATGGCGACGCATAACACAATGACATGATCAAAAATCACCCAAAAGCCCTTAAAGGTTTACATGAGAGCACAAGCTGCAGTTGATACATATCGCATCTTATAAGGCGCGACACATGTTATAGCTTTTACCCAAGTTGTGAAAACCGTCGACCGCCGAAGTCACACGATCGGGCCGTTCAAACCGCCGGTCTACCTGTTTTTATTAAAAAAACCCGGGTCAACCTGGTTTTATGAAAAAAACCAAACAACTTGTACACATGTCCAAACAACACCCATTTTTCTGCTGCATTATTGACACTATTTTTGCTGTAAAAATCAGCATACAGACCAACCAACCAACCATGTTTCTGCTGTTGACCCGGGTTGCTAAAAAACTGGGTTGACCCGGGTTGTTAAAAACCGGGTTGACCTGGGTTATTAAGACCCCGGGTTGACCTGGCCGGGAATTGTTGACCCGGGTTGCATAAAAACCAACCATGCTTGTCACTTATTTCACCAAAATATACTCCACCGTTCTATTATTGTTCAACTTTCTAATTTCAACTAACTAAAAAGCTTTTAGATTGTAAAGCTAAAATTCCATTAACGATAGATTTATTTTTTTTAAATGAATTTTTATATGTGAACAATAATTTTGAGTCGCAAGAAGTATCATTCACACACATACCCTACCTTTAAAAAAAAGAAAAAAATAAAGTTGCCTCTATCGGGAACCACATACTCCTCCACAAATGACGATCCAACATCAGTGTGTGCACGTGTCAAAATAACCATCACTAACGACATCTCAACGCTGCTTCATTTTTTCTTCTACACCGTTCACCGGTTACTTTCACTCTTATGCTATGCTAACAATTTTTTTATTATGATATATCAGTCATACGCGTACATCCCTTTTAAACACATAAAAAATATAAAGTTCTCGTGGTTTAAATAGAGGTGGTTACCTATAACATGTTAAGCAATGCGAGGAGATCAATGGAGAGATTTGAAAATGCCATTTTTAAGCAACGCGAGGAGATCAACGGTAGGATGACTAAAATGTTCGGGCTTCTTAAGGAACTTACAACCAGCAAGGCCCCTGAAAAAGTGCTGATTAGAGAAGAGGCCAAATCCCCCGTCACCAAAAGCGTAAATTTCATCTCTCTCATCAGAGAAGAAGAAGAAAAAAAGACATATACGACGTAGCAACCGACGATGATAGTAAAGAAACTGACGGACCAGATATGGAGGTGTCGGTGAAGGAGGCCGAGACAAAGAATGGAGCTGAAAACGGGGCCAAAAACAAGCCAATCAAAAAACCTGAGAAAGAAGAAGTCGTGGAAGCGCCCAGTTCTCGGCCTGTAAAGTATTATCTGAAGCATAGGATTAATGAAAAGTTAATCGAGGGACTAGTTGGTAATAATAGGTTTAATGACTCTCTGTCAAGAGCCCGAGTTGGAAAGAAAAAGGGAAAGACATATAATGTGTTACCTAGGGGGCGTGTTTATGAAGCGATCCTCAAGAAAAATATAACAAAGAAGGAGGACATTGGAGGAAACTTTGAAATACCTTACAGCATAGGAGGCCTTAAAAACGTGAACGCCCTAGTCGATCAAGGGTCTGATGTAAACGTCATGCCCTACTCCACTTACATGAAACTTACCGACGAGAGGCCTGCTGAGACAGACATTAGACTCTCGCTAGCTAGCCACTCGTATATCTACCCTTTAGGAATAGCTGAGGACGTATTAGTAGAGATCGCTGAACATGTGTACCCTGTGGACTTTGTGATTTTGGACATTAAGGAAGACGAAAAGAGGCCTTTCGTCTTAGGAACACCATTCCTAACAACGGCCAAGGCCGTAATTAAGTTTAACAAGGGCACCATAACTCTAAGGTCTGGGAAGAGTAAGATAAGTTTCCATAGGATACCTGAATCCCCCGGTACGATAGAGAGAGGAGTCAAGAACGACATAAAACCTATAACCCCCACTATGACTGTGAATAGACTAGTCCTAGAATGGGAAGAAAGGATAAGACTTCACCAGGAAAAGGAAATAGAGTTTGACCGATGGAGAAGCAAGAACTTTAAAAATGAGCATCCCGCTCACACAAAAGTTGAAGGAGAAATGGGAGACAAAGGAGAAGTCACGTAAGGACGTGTGACTTCGAGTCTAGCTACAAGACTCATAAATAAAGAAAAGCGCTTTTTGGGAGGCAACCCAATATTACTTTTCCCGCATATTAGGAGTGTCTTGTGTGTTTTAATTCTTTATTGTTTGTTTTATTATGTTTGAATTAGTTTGTAATCATGCTTTGTTTGTTTGTAACTTCGTCTTATTTACAATCAAAGGTATTTTGCAACAAAATAAGTGTAGGGGAATTATTCGGTTTCTAGAACCAAATTCAAACATTTAAAATAAATTATTTAGATTAATTCGCGTCAGTTTCGAGTCATATGATTGAATTGTTAATTCTCAGGTTTTTATGCAGCATTTTGTACAGGAAAATAACATATAAGAATGAGTGCATGAAATTTTTCATCAAAAACGAAAAATGAGTTTTCACAGAGTGTGGAGACGGCGTCACGATTTACACGCGACGCCGTCACCACGACACTTGTGACGGGGTCAGGATATTCCTGACGGCGTCAAACGCCCAGTTACAGGAAAACTCGAAAATTTTAAGTATTTTTGAAAATAAAACTTGTACAACACTTAAGAAAGTTATAATTCTTTTATAAACCTGCAAAACCATGAGTTTAACAATTCTCTCATCCTATCTTTACTGCTTTATAGAGTCAACCCTAATTTCACACTGTATATTATTATATCGCACATTTTATGCTTGGTGTAGTTGTCTTTGTCTTTGATTATAGGTTATATTTGATGAGAAGAAGCTTGAAAATTCTTAGGAAGTTTCATTTGATGACTCTTGGAGGATGATTTAACCAGTTATCGCGTGTTTCTTCTCCATTATTGAGCAAACAAGGGGAGTACTAGTTTCTTTTACTTGTTTTTCCCCTTTATTCGTTTTTACAGGTACTTCTATAGAACAATGGGGACGATGTTCAACTTAAGTGTAGGGGGAAATAAGCCTTAGATACTATTCTTTCAGTTGCCATTTGCTTTTTCCTTAAAATGATGGGTAATATATCGAAACATAACATAAAAGGTAATTTTTACCAAAATTTTAAATTTTTTATGACACATACAGACGAAAACCGAGTATTAATAGCGTCTCATGGATAGGAATGTGTATGACTAGCACAAAAACCCTCAGAATTCCACCCCAAAAATGTGAGGTTCGCCTTTAGATCTATAAGAATTCGGGTATCTATTATTGATACCCAAGATAGTTTATACCTTTAGCTTTCTCGAGTTAAGGAGTGAGCAATCATGTGTATCTATTCCGTCGTTACGGATGTGTATATGTGGTTTTGTCGCATTTTTTGGAGCATTGAGATCGATTTAAATTATATGAGTGTACCGATAGTATATTAAATTCTATAACTTGTTTTTGTGATGCATCCCGAGACCGCATAGTGAGTATTAGGATTTGCTAGATAAGAGGCATTAGGATTAACCCATGTTTTAAACCTGTAATTGTTATTATGGTCACACCGATCATATAACTATCCCACACCCTTGCCATGCACTCATTTTTAGTGCAGGATACCCCCTAGTACAACCCTCCGAGCCTATCCTTTTTCACGGTTCTCGTAATTTTCTGGTTAAGCCGGATTATTAATGAAGAGCATTGTCACCTTTAAACTAATCGTTACACCCAAATCGCCTTAGCCTACCTTGTATGTACTCGCTTTTAGTACATTATTGTTTTAACCCAAGTTAATTATTTGAGTACACGGTTACTAAGTCCTTATCCTTGTAACCCAAGACAATAGTTAGATTCACCTAGAATGATATTATCAAAGACAGTGCTAAAACTAACTCTATTAGGCTACACTTTCATTCCCTAACATTAGTGTAGGACCCTACCCATATTCTTTGGAAGTTTCTTAGGAAACCATTTCTTCTGTGTTTGTAAGGAACACGCAATTCTTTATGTTGGAATGGGCATTAGTGTGCTATCACACGCAATTCGCATCGAGCGCCTTACCTTCCGTTTCTATATAGCATCCTATAAGTAACTCTTGGAACTTGTGACTACAAGTAGAGATCTGATGCAACTGTTTTTCTTATGGGTATGATGCAGAACAGATTTATTGTTCGATACTTGACTTTTGGGTTTCCTAAGTACTAAATAAAGGCACTGTTAAGTAAAGTACCTAGGCTTGCTTAGTTTTCCTGCTAAGCATTACAGTCTCTCTATTCAGAAATATTGAGAAACAACAAGCAAATCATGATTTTCTGAAATCTAAACCTGCACATTTCCACAAGAACGCACAAACAGCAAGAAGCAGTCCGATAGTTCTGAATTTAAAACTCTGTTCATTACAACACTGATACACCGTTACAGACTTTGTTTTATTAAGAAATACTAGACAACTTCCCTAGGTTGTTCTCTACTTCAGATTCTTCTTAAGCTTTCGCAATGGGCTATGTTATGGGCACGACCTAATCTTTCATTTTATTGTCTCCTAGGAGCTGTTGTTCTGCACCATTAGTTTTGTGAGCTACTCCTTGTATATGTAGAAGCGACGAGGGGTTCTAGTATTCCTAAAAGTCTAATTCAACTGTGGTATGTCATCTAGTTTTGTCTCTGATGAGTACTTTATAAACTTGGCAATGTCGCATAGAACGATGCCAGCGTTTAATTCACATTAAATGTGTTTCTTAACACTTGCATTGCTGGTCTTAGGGTAAATATCTGTATAGAGTGGAACTGGTTTTGATAAACCACTCTGACTCATTAGCTTTTTTGACAGCCGAACATAGTTATTCTAGCACAATATATTTATCTCTCAAGCAGAGTCATGAACAGAAAGGAAGCCGGATTATATTCCCTAAAAAGGCGTTGAAGGTTTGGCATACGCTATGTGAGCATCTTCGTGGTGTCGAACAACAGAACATGCTTTATCGCAAACTTGACAGTGCGTCTACAAGATTATCCTTGCATTTTTTCAACTGAGTTTTTATTCAACTCAACTTATTGCCATTGTTCATGCCTTAGATCATTGAGCCTTTACAATCTTGTATTATCATCATTAGTTCGTTCACGTTCTTTTCGTAAATACACATTAGGGGACGCCCTTTTAATCTTTTGCAAACTGTTGTCATTTTCATTTGTACTTAGCTCATTGGACGCCCTCTCTTTGCAAACTGTGTCATTTTTCAGTTGTACTTGACATTCTTGTAAAGCGATTTCAAGAGAAATTGAGTGTTTTTCTAATCTAGCAAAACGCTGTAAAAGCTCAGTGTAAATCTCTTTACTTACAAAATCAGTTTGTTCAGAAAGCTTTTGTGCAAGACAGTCACATTCCATGACTTTATGAAGATATAAGCATTGTAATTCAGTGATCTCATCTAAATCAGATGAAGTTAGCAAATAAGAACACATAACATCTTTAGACACACATTCTTGCAAAAGCATATCATACATGTTGGAAAATTCTGCCTTATCAGATTCAAGTTCATCAAGTTCATCTTCAAGAGATTCAACGTACTTTAAATCTGCATGCATTTCTTTCTTAAGTTCATGTATAAACGCGAGACTATCATCCTGAGTCTTAAGGGCAAGGGGCATCAAACATTTCTTAACAAGGATTTCCATATCTTGAGCAGTTGGGTGTCGAAGATAAAGATGGTCGTTTGAATGTTTTACCCATGCTTGATTGACGAGTTCGTTCAGATGATTAATGTTGTTTGTCATGACATTATATGCTTGTCTACTTTTGCTTACTGATTTAGACACTGGTAAGAAATCTATGTTTTTGAAAACATTTGGTTTTGTTTTTACAAATGATTTTCTCCACATTTTCTTTCTTATTGCATTTGGGGTTTGAAAATTTCATAAAGACTATTTAACTTTGTGTAGTCAAATGGTTTGACGAAGTCTTTATTCAATTTAGATCGACTCGCATCAGCAAGAGTCAGAATCTCTTCACTATCGGGGATGAGTCTGGTTGCTGGATCAGATTGGTCTTGTGTGATCGCATACAAACCTGGGTGCTCATATTGAGCCTTTTTGAGGTACATTGGATTGGCAAAGGTAGGTCTTCCATTAAATGTAGAGCATTTGGGTGCTAACATATGAATGGTTTGGATTGATTGACTCCGTTTGTAAACAATTTCATTCAAAAACTTTAATTGGTGTTCCATTGAAATCATTTTGTCAATATCTTTCTCTTCCTTAAGTTTCAAATCCGTTATTACCTTTGTTTTCTCCTTGACAAGACCTTCGTAATGTGACCTAGTTAAAAGACTCTGTTTGACTAATTCATCGTGTTTTGCTTGGACAACAGAAATTTCGTAGGCCTTAACTTTTAAACCTTCTTGTATGTCAATGTCCTTTTGAGCTAATAGTCCTAGAGTTTCATTTAACTTACGTTCAAGTTTGTCATAGTCAACTGTACGATCATTAAAAGCCTTGTACCTCTCAAACTCAGTCTGTTTGTTTTGAAGTGCAACTAAACAACTATCCCGGATACTATTAGATTCTCCTAGAGTTCTACTAGTTTCCGCAAGAATAGATTTGCACTCAGTTAACTCTTGAGTCAATGTTGCATTTGCTTTCTTTAATTGCTTTTGAATCTTTTTATTGTCATCGACATCAAGCTTTAAATTAGCAATTAAATTAGCAAGTGCAACACGCTCATCATCACATTCTACATCATGTTGGTCATTCTGAATATCATTATCACACATATCCGGTGAGTCAGGAATGACATTACTATCACCCGTTTCCACTGCACATGTGTTACTAATAGATTCAGATTGCTCAAAATGTTGTAAGTCATTGGTAAACACATTATGATCAGTATCGTAGTGTACCTGTTCCAATGGCTCAGCGTCAGTGCCTGAGTCTGCATTAGGAACCTCTTGAATCTTTGCCATGTAACTGTAATGTGCTTCCAACTCTTGTTCATCAATTTCCTCATCCGTGTCTGCTAGCCAGTCAGATTGCTCTGCTTGAAGTTGAACACCTTTCTCAGCTTGTTTACACAGCAACATCTTTTCCTTGTGATACGTGGAGTCTTTAACCCGTTTTGGCTTTCTGCATTCCTTAGCATAATGACCAAATTCCTTGCAGTTAAAACACTGTATCCCAGACTGTTGCACTACTTGACCACCTACAGTTTCCCTAGCCCCAACAATATTTATTGCCCTCTTGATCCCAAACTGTCCATCTTTTATCATTTTGTATTCTTTGAGTAGTACACAATTTGTTCCTGGTGTTTGAGGAAGTTCTGAGGTTGTTGTTGGTAGGTTTGTAGAGTTTCTTGAAGTACTTTGCAATGAGAGCCAAATTCTTCTGCATATCTTTGTCCTTCTGAGCTTGTTCAGGATCACTGTCTTCTTCAGAAGCTGACTCAGATGGAGGTGTGATTGGTTTGGCTATCTCTTTGCCTTTGTGTCTTGTAGCTGCATGAGATCTGGTTGGAAGTGAAGCTTTGGATGTTGGTGCATATGATTTATGATGTTTTGGTGTTTGATAATAAGGATCTTGCATTGTTTGAGCAGTAGCAACAAGTGCTAATGGGTTAGCATTCTTGGCCATTCTTTCAGCACGGAGTTCATTAACTTCCTTTTGGTATTGTTTCAGAATGTCAAAGAGCTTATGATATGAAACTTCATCCTACTGTGTTGTTTGCTTGCACAATCGTGAACAAATCTTGACCATTCTGGTTGAATTGAGAAGAAATTGAACATTGACTTGCATCGATGTAACTATCAAATTGTTCTGATCATTTCATACACATCTGTAGAACTTGTGTAGTAAGACTCAATTGTCTCTCCATCGTGAGAGGTGAACTGACCAAACTCCCAAAATAAGTTTGTCTTGACATCTTGAATATTGAGTGATTCACCTTGTTGTAACCTCTCGATGGCTTCAACATTTCTTGAGCTGTTCTGACAGATCAACATTGAGTAGATTTACATCTCAATTCCAGTTCCAATATCAAATGAATTCTCTTCTTTTCATATTCATATGAGCTTGTTCTCATGATCATATTCTAACTGTCCTCGACGATGTTTTGGCAGGAATTTCCGGAGAATCCTCTGTTGCCGGAACAGCTGGTGTTGTGACCATTGTTGGAGTATAAGGACCTGTGAGAATGCACTTCCTTAAGGCATCACCATTTGGTCTTGTATCAATGTATCGTAAGAACCGTGATCGCCATTGTGCATATCGTCCTGTTGCAAGCATTGGTGGACGATCCCTTGAACCTGCTGCCATTATGTTGTTGTGCATTTGACTGTCAGTTGTGGAAGTTGCAATTGGAGTCGTCATTGATGAATTATGAAGTGAGAATGATTTGTAGGATCTTAAGCAGGTAAAGTGATTGTTGTTGTGGTTTGAGTACAATTGATGTTCACGGGATTTTACAATTCTTGGATTTAAACCGAGAGAAGAATCGTATCTTTCGCGGGATTTTACAAAATCAAGAAAAAACCGTAAAAACAAAAATTATTAATTCGGTTCTAGTTCGGTTGTTATGTAAATCACCTAGTTCGGTTCATGCTTGTTCGGTTCTTTGGTTCGGTTGTGTAATTCGGTTTGAAAAAAAATCAACTAGATCGGTCCTTTAGTTCGGTCCACAAGAGATTTCCCTAGTTCGATTCTCTAGTTCGGTCCACAAGTGATTTCCCTAGTTCGATTATCTAGTTCGGTCCACAAGTGATTTCACTAGTTCGGTTCTCTTGTTCGGTTCAAACACACACTACTCGTTCGATTGTGCTTGTTCGATGATGCTTGTTCGAATGAGCTTGTTCGATGGTGCTTGTTCGAATGAGCTTGTTCGATCCTAATGGAAAATGCACTCGTTCGATCCTTGAGTTTTTTACTCGTTCGATCCTAATGGAAAATGCACTCGTTCGATCAAACAAAGAACACTCGTTCGATTCAATCTTGTTCGATCCTCCTAGTTCGATCCTTGAAGGAGTGAGCTCGATCGATCCTTGCAAGAAGATACTAGTTCGATCCAAAACAGAAAAACTCTTGTTCGATCCGTTAGATGAGATCTAGTTCGATCCTTGAAGCACGCCGTCTAGTTCGATGCTCTTTGTTGTCACTCGTTCGATTGAGGGACCAACAACACGATCTTTTCGTCCTTGCGTTTGTCTTAGCCACGCACGAAATAAGCACTTCGAACCACGACTAAAAGCGTATAGACCAATAAACCAATTCGAACCTTTGCAAACTTACAAAAAAAACGAAACCACAAAAACAAAAACAACAACAAAAAAATTACAAGCACGAATCAACCACGAAAACTAACAAAAACTAAACCCACCCGTGGCGAATGATACCAAATGTCGGAACCCAAAATCACTTTCACTTCATTATGATGAACATAGAAAATAGATAAGAGAAAATGGAAGAAATTTAGAGAGAAGTTAGAGAGAGAAAGGTAGAGAGAAGAAAAAGATGGAAGATTACTTGCAAAATTACAAATGAGAATTAACAAGAACCAACAAATAATCAACAAATAACCAACACCCTCTCCATACTTGGAGAGGGGTATTTATACTTAATACCAAGAGGCTTTCATGCCTTGGTATTTCTACGGGCCGGGCTCGGGATTACTTGGGCTTTCGCCCGATACACGTGACCGGTTAGATTACATTTAAGAGCCCGTTTACCCGTGTAGCCTATTACAACGTATAATTATTTAATGACTGAGACCTAATATAGTTATGAACGAACTTCCATTGTTCGACTCATTATTTTGAGGCTAACAATCTCCCCCGAAGTGAGTTCATTGTGACACTCCTTCGATGGCTATGTTCTTGTCTTGCATTTGAGCTTTCAAATCCTGTATTTCATGATATTGTTCACGTTCTTTTCGAAATACATTTGATCCGTTTTCTTTGCAAACTGAGTTGTTTTTCATTTGTTCTTTACATTGTTGTTAAAGCAAGTACAACAGAAATCGAGTGGTTTCGATTTAGCAAAACTATTTAAAAGCTTATTATGAACATTCTTGTTAACAATTCCATTTTGTTTCGAAAGCTTTTGTGCAAGACATTCACCATACTTTGACTATAATGAAGATAAACAAAAGCATTTGTAATTCAGCATAAGCATTTAAATCAGACAGAGAATGCAAATATGAACATGTAACATCTTTAGACACACACTCTTCGAGAAGTAGATCATATATGTTTGAAAAATCAGCCTTTTCAGATTCAAGTTCGTCAACCTCTTTTTCAAGGGATTTAACGTACTCATAATCTTCATGCATTTCCGTTTTAAGTTCATGTTCAAAATAAAAACTATCATTTTTGTGATTTTATGGAAAGAGGCATTAATAAGGTTTTTATCAAAACTTCCATATCTTGAGCAGTTGGCACCCGAAAATAACTACTAGTATGATTAGACCAAGCTTGTTCACAAATCGTTCTAAAATGATTGATGTTAAATGTCATGTCGTTAAAAACTTGTCTACTTTTACTAATGGATTTTGAAACGGGTAGA
This sequence comes from Tanacetum coccineum, assembly GCA_026074375.1. Classification (NCBI taxonomy): domain Eukaryota; kingdom Viridiplantae; phylum Streptophyta; class Magnoliopsida; order Asterales; family Asteraceae; genus Tanacetum; species Tanacetum coccineum. Next base: position 15,450 of record BQNB010072837.1, read on the forward strand.
AAGGCAACGTTTTTAGCAATATTTGGTTTGTTTCTAACAAAAAGTTTTTTCTCCACATTGTCTATACTAACTTCTTTTGCGCGTTCCAACTGATAAAGATACTCCAGTGAGGGTGCTTTGAAAATTTCATAAAGACTATTTTGTTTTGTGTAATCATATGGTTTAACATAATCTTTATTCAATTTTGATCTACTCTTGTTTGAAAGAGTCATGGTCTCTTCCCTATTGGGCCAAATCTGTTTTGCAAGATTCTGAAGGGTTATCATAGGGATCTTATACAAACAGGGCTTTACCTGATTGAGGCTTCTCTTGAGGTACCTTGGATTAGCAAGGTTGGATCTACCATTATATGTCGAGCCATTTGTGTGCTAACAAATGAAATGGTCTATAATTAACTCTTACGAGTATAAACCAATTCATTCAAAAACTATTAATTGTTTGTCCATTCATCATCTTGTCAATACTTTTTTCTTCCTTAAACCTTATAAATCCGGAATGACCTTGGTTTTCTCTTTGTGATAACCTTCCAGTTGTGACTATATGTTAAAAGACTCTTTTTGAACTATCTCATCGTGTTTCTGAATGACAAACTGAAATTTCATAGCTTTAGTTTTAAACTTCTTTTATGACCGATGTATTTACGAGCTAATATCCTAGAGTTTCATTTACCTTGGTTTGAAGAAATGTCATAATCAATCGTACCGTCATTAAAGGCTATGTACTAATACTCAAGCTCATTCTGTTTTGTTCTGAAAGTGAGCAATAAGAGAACAACCTGACAACTAGTAGTCTCCGCCCTAGAGCCCTACTAGTCTCAATCCAAGGTTAGTTTTGCACTCCCCTCTATTCTTCTTGAGTTAATGATGCCGTTTGCTTTTCTATAATTCTTTATAATTGTTTTGTTTTCCTCAGTACAAAGAGTTAAATTTTGCAATAAATTAGCAAGCCAACACACTATCATCAACACATTCTGCAGCATTTTGGTCAACCTGATTATCATTATTACATATATTTGATGAATCAGGAGTACATTGCTATCATCCTTCTCCAAAACATATGTGTCATTAATGGATTCAGGTTGCTCAGAATGTCATCTTTCATTTGCAAACACATTATCTTCATCATGGTTTTGTACCTGTTCCAATGGCTTGTTTCTTTAACGGATTCTCCTGTAAAACCATCCTGAATCTTTGCCATGAAACTATAATGTGCTTCCAATTCCTGTTCATCAATCTCTTCATCCGTGTCCGCTAGCCAATCAGCTTGCTCAGCTTGCAGTGGAACACCGTGTTCAGCTTGTTTGCACATCATCATCTTTTCCTTGTGATACGAGTAGTCTTTAACACGCTTTGGCTTCCTGCATTCCTTTGCATAGTGGCCAAATCCCTTGCAGTTAAAGCATTGTATCCCTGTTTGTTGCACTACCGGACTGCCTACAGTTTCCCTAGTCCCAGCAACTGTCATTGTCCTTTGATTCCCAAACTGCCCTGACTGATTATTGTTGTTATACCTTGGTGTGGTATCTTCAGTCTTGTTCCTAGAGTTTGAAGAAGTTTGAAGGTTGTTGTTGGTAGGTTTGTAGAGCTTCTTGAAATACTTTGCAAGGAGTTCCAAATTCTTATTGCCATAACCTTGTATCCCTCTGAGCTGTTTCAGGATCACTGTCTTCTTCAGATACTGACTCAGATTGAGGTGTAACTGGTTTGGCGATCTCTTTGCCTTTATGTCTGGTAGATGCACTAGGTCTTGTAGGAAGATGATGTTGCAATTAGATCTTGTCGAGGTTTGTGCATTGATAGTAATTATCAGATATGGTTGACAGCCGTAAGAAGTGCTAATGGATTTGCACTTTTGGCTATTCTCTCAGCACGGATATCATTAACTTCATTTTGATACTGCTTCAGAATGTCAAAAAGTGTGTGATATGAGATGGTGTCTATTTCTTTTGATTGCTTGACCACCGTCACAAATCTTGACCATTCTGGTTGAAGTTGTTGAAGAAATTGAACATTCACTTGCATTTGTGTAGTTCATGCAAGTTGTTCCTTGTCAACTCATTCATCAGTTTATAAAACCGTGAGTAATACGACTCCATTGATTCTCCATCTCGAGAAGTAAACTTCCCAAATTCCCAGAACAGATTGGTCTTTACATCTTGTACGTTCAATGATTCACCCTGTTGTAGCCTTTCAATGGCTATCCACATCTCATTCGCTGTTTTACAAGCATCAACAGTGGAATAGATATCATCTCCAATACCAGTTAAAAGCAAGAAAATTGCTTCTTTTTCAGACAGAAAGTGTTCTTTCTTATTCTCTTTGTTCTCTGGAGTCATGTTCAATACTGTTTCAATTGTTGTAGGTTTTTGTATTGCAAGGATTACCTTCCGTTGCAGCAACTAGCTTAACTAAGTACAGTAGATGGCAACGTAGGGACCAGATAGTATGTATATTTCTCAGTCCCTCACCCATTTGATTTCGGTGTCATTTACCGTAAGAAAAAAACGTGAATCTCTATTTGTGAATATCATCCCTGCCCAAGCAATTGTGGACGATCTTTGAACCAGCTGCCATGATATTATTATATCATTTGACTATCTGTTGAGGATGTATTGACGGAAGGTAGAACATGAATAATGAATGGATATTAACTATGAAGTGTGAAAGTTGTTGGATTCTTAAGTTGGATATGATGTTTTGATTTGTTGTGGTTATGTAAGCTAATTTCTTCGTTCGTTCATGGGATTTTACACGTCTATGATTAAAACCGATAAATGATTTAACGGGATTTTACAAAATCAATAGAAAACCGTGAATAAATAATTGATTGTTGTTGAGGTTTGTTTCTTGTATGATTAATGCAGTTTAAGTCCTTGTTGATGGTTTTGGTTTTGGCTTATGGTTTGATGATTTGTTTGGAATTCGGCGCAGTTGGATTATGAAAAAAAAAAATTTACCTTATTACCAAAATCTAATTTTGGTGTAAAAATAAGCTAAAAAGGCTATAGAAAAAATTATATTTTACTTAATTTTTCTCTCCAAAAAGTGTCGCTAATAAGATGTCGACCGATTTTTTTTTTTACCCTATTAGCAAAATTTGAATTTGATGTAAAAATAAGTTAGAAAGGCTATATAAAAAATTACATATTACTCAACTTTTTCGGTAAAAAAGTGTCGCTAAAAAAGAGTGTCGTCTGGAGTAAAAACTTTTTTTCGGTAAAAAAAGTGTCGCTAAAAAAAGTGTCGCTAAAAAATTACATATTACTCAACTTTTTCGGTAAAAACTTTTTTTTAAATCAAACCGCTGCTAGTGTAAGCAAACCGCCGTGTAATAGAATAATCAAACTGCTGCTTCTTTTGACAACTCGCTGCCCTAATAAAATACTCAAACCGCTGTTTGGTTTACCAACTCGCCGCCTGATCTTATAATCAAACCGCTGCCTTGTTATTTTCAACAAACCGCCAGCAGTATTAAATAATCAAACCGCCTTGGTTTAAAGTAACTCGCCATGAAATTTGGGCATGGTAACGTTTGAATTTTGCTCAATATAATAATCAACTCGCCATGCACCTGTCAACTCGCCACAATACAATGCAAACCGCCACTTGGTTTCAACAACTCGCCGTGTAATATTTTATTAATATAAAACACAACTCGCCATTGTGGTCAACAAACCGCTGTTGACTATTTCCTTAAATCGTGGATCTTGTCCCCTAGCTAGTCAAATCGCCGTGAAGAACAAATACTTAAATAAGCAACCCTCCACGATGAACACAAGGTCGAATTTGACAAAATCACTCAAATAAGCTTTTCTATCCACGAATCAAGGCTCTAACATTCAATACTAAGTGTGTATATCAAGTTTAAATACACCTTAACTCGTATTTCTTTGAAAATCGTCCAAAATTAGGCACCTCTCCACGAAGAACATAAAATAATTCGAAACTTTTTGGCTTTGATTTCAGACTTGAGCCTTGTTAATCACTTGTAGTGGCAAAACATGAACTTCTTTAGCATTAGTAACAAGAAAAACCACAAGATTAACTAACAAATTAAGCCCAAATAAGATTTTTGAGCCGTGGGCTTTTAGAACCAAAATAAGCCACGAAATTTGCTAATCAACCACAAGAATCAAACACAAATCCACCCTTTAAGCTCTGATGCCAATTGTAGGATCCCGTAACACTTCACTTCATATATTTAAACACGAAATTAGATCAAGAAAAGAGATGAGGAGATGAGTTGTTCTAGAGAGAGAAAGAAGAGAGAGAGAGATGAGAGAATATGGAAAATGATATTATTTAGAAAATGAACAACTAACTTTTCCAAAGAGGAAAAGTTACTTATATACCCCGACACATTAAGTGACGTTCGGGATAATTGACTAGGACCCGGGCTCGGGTTTTGCTTGGGATTAAACCCGAAACATATACAATATTAGATTAACTATCGAGCCCGATTCTCGATATTATACTATCACAACATTAACTAATTAAATAACCGAGACTCGTACACGTAATGAACGAACTTCCAGTTCGGCTTAATATTTTGAGGCTAACACTGAGCATAAGGACAAGAAGGTTTTTCCAGAAAACTAGTAAAAAGATCACTATCAATGGGAGTGACACAGCTGGATATAACAAATCCAAGGTGGAGTGTTTCAACTGCCATAAGATAGGACATTTTGCAAGGGAATGTAGGGACCTAGGAACCAAGATAACAGGAACAAGAATCAAGACAGCTCTAGAAGGACTATAAATGTGGAAGAAAGTTCGTCCAAAGCCATGGTGGCTATGGTTGGAGCTGGTTTTGACTGGAGCTATATGGCAGATGATGAAGTCCCTACAAACATGGCTCTTATGGCTTTTTTAGACTCTGAGGTACATAATGACAAAACTTGTTCAAAAACTTGTCTAAAAAGCTTTGAAACTCTTAAAACTCAACTTGATGATTTAAGAATAGAGTTTAACAAATCTGAGTTCAATTTAGCTACTTATAAAAGAGGGTTAGCATCTGTAGAAGAGCAACTTATCTTTTACAAAAAGAATGAGGTTATTTTTTGTGAACAACTTGCTGTTCTTAAAAGAGATATCTCATAAATATAGGCGGCCCCTATTGTGTACAGGTGGCCCCCAAAGAAATTATGGGACCGCCACCAGTCAGTACGCCTGGATTTGAGAAAAATGTATCTTTTCAAAAATCTACTTTGGGTCCTAGAACAAAACACATAATAGTAAACAACGTCAAAGTTCCTGTTGCTAGTGATAATGAAGTTAAACAATTTTATAAGCCATTGTCAAAACCCGGAGTTGGATTTTCAAAACCTAATCTTAGATCAAAAACTCCACTACCTAGAAGAGTCAATAATAATTATCCTCGTCCTAAGACACCGCAACCAAAAAGGAATGTTGGTCGACAAAATTAACCTCATGGCTTTCCCGTAACTTGGAACAACTTCCAACGTCAAAGTTACATGCCATGGGAAATGTGTCTTCCATTTCCACATCCCAAATAATTGCATCAAATGCAAGGGATGTTTAGCACTAACAACTTTGGACCCATGAGATATTAGGGACCAAATGTTTGAGTTATTTTCCTATATAAATAGACTTGCCTTGGAGGCGACTTGGTAACACAATGAGTGGATAAGGATTAGAAGATGCTGCAAAACACATGAAGGGTAACCGAAAAGCTTTCTCAAAGCTACAGGCATACAACAGAGTCAATGTTATTTTTAGGGTAGAATCTTCGCGGTTAAATCATTGGCAATGGTACGATTTTCGATATGACTTTCTTTAAAAATTGAAATGTAGACATGTTCAGATAACTTAAGATTGAACACTTGTTTAAAGTATAGACAATATGTGATAATAAGTGTAGAGTAACTTTCTCTGAACATGATAGTGAAATCACTAAGGGATGGTTAAGGTATAGGTAGGGTATTAGGGGAAAGAAAGACTTTTAGTTGTGACTGAAATTTTAGGAAATAAGCCAAAAGACCAAATTTTTCTAGCAACGATTAATGAAAATTGCACGTTGTGGCATAGGAGATTAGGTTATGTAAATATACGTCTCATTCAATCGTTAGCATCTAAGGAATTAGTTAGAAACTTACATAAGCTTAAGTTTGATCAACAATTCTGTGATGCTTGCAAAATTGAAAAACCAGCTTACGCTAGTCACAAAACTAAGAATATAGTCTCAATGACTAGATACTTAGAACTCCTTCACATGGATCTCTTCGGTCAATTTGAAATATTTAGTAAGAAAATTCAAAACCAATTAGGATGTACAATAGTGTCAATAATAACCGACCACGGTAGAGAATTTGATAATGAGGTGCAATTAGGAGAGTTTTGTAATGCCAATGGAATTACACATAGCTTTTCAGCTCCACGCACTCCTCAATCAAATAGCGTGGTTGAAAGGAAAAATAGTACACTTTTGAGAAATGAGTAGGACTATGTTAAATGAGTAATCGTTACTATAAAAGTTTTGGTGTAACGCCATAGATACTTTAACATACATTCTCAACCGAATCCTAATTAGAGCCATTTTAGGAAAAACACCTTATGAACTCTTGAGATGTAGGAAACCTACTCTTTATTACTTTAGAGTGTTTGGAAGCAAGTGCTTCATTCTAAACACATACCTTACAAAGTTTGATCCAAAGTCATACGAAGGTGTCTTTTTAGGTTACTCTGAAAATAGTAAATCCTACATCATCCTTAATAAACATACTAGGAAAGTTGCAGAATCACTCAACGTGACATTCGATGAAACTCCTCCACCATCTAAGACATCACCCTTGGTAGATGATGACTTAGATGAAGAAGAAGCAATTAAGGCTACCAAAAAGAAAAACCTAGAAAATGACATTGGGGATGAAACTTTAGAGATTGACAAAATAGTCAATATTAAGGAGTCTAGGAACCATTCACTAGAAAATTTCATAGGAAACCTTAACCAAAGAACCTTTAGATCACAAGCCCAAAACCAAAGTAACTTCTTTTGTTTTATATCAACTATAGAACCTAAGAATGTGAATAAAGCCTTAATGGATGATAGTTGGATAGTCACCATTCAAGGAGAATTAAATCAATTCATTGCTAACGACGTTTGAGAGTTAGTTCCACAACCTAGGAATATGACAAAATCCTAGGACACTCAAGTATTGTTTTCTAGACAAGTTGGACCGAGAGAACGGTATTGTATTCTCGAAATAAGACTGGGTTAGTTGCTAAGGCTACAATCAACAATGTGGGCATCGATTATGATGAAACTTATGTCCCAGTTGCTAGACTTGAGTCAATTAGGATACTATTAGCTTATGCTTGTGCTTTAGAATTCAAGCTATTCCAAATGGATGCAAAAAGTGTATTCCTGAATGGTTTTATCAATGAGGAGGTATACGTGGCACAACCTAAAGGATTCATTAACTTTGAAAAATCAGATCATGTTTATAAACTCAAGAAAGCTTTATACGGTCTCAAACAAGCACTCAAAGCTTGGTATGATAGATTAAAAGATTTTCTTATTGGTAGATGACACTCTTTTTACCAAGAAGAAAAGTTCAAAACCTTATCATAAGTTCCTAATATATGTCGGACAAAATATATTCGGCTCGAATTGTCAAAGACGTTCTTTCTATGTGTGATGAATTTGCCAAATTCATGGCATGACGAGTTCGAGATGAGCATTGATGGGGTGAACTTAACTTCTTCTTGGATTATAAATTAAAACAAATGAAAGATGGTATTTATCTAATCAATCTAATGTATATTAAAGCAAATGCATTAAGAAATTCGGCTTAGAGAAGTTGGTGCAGTCTGGGTTTTATAAAAAAACCAATGAAATCCCCCATGTCCCCGATACTAAACTCCCATGAAAGACGAAGAGGTGTTCGGTAGATAGTTATCAAAGTATTGAGGAATGATAGGTAGTTCTTATTTTTATTTTTTTTAATAACCTAACGGCAAAGTAGGCCCGATATCATGTTAGTGTCTGGCCTTTGTGCCCGCTCTCTAAGAGGGCTCCCAAAACCCCTTCACCTTTAAAGTGGTTAAGAGTATCTTCCGATACATTAAAGGCACTATGCACTTAGGATTATGGTATCCTAAGGGGACCGGCATAAAACAGTAGTATATGCCGACTCTGGTCATGCGGGAGATTATGTGGACCGAAAGAGCACTAGCGGTATTTGTACGTTCGTGAGATGTTGTTTGACATCTTGGTTATCGAAGAAATAAACCGCTCTTGCTATATCCACTACCGAAGCGGAATAAGTAAGCGCCGATTAAGGCATGTCAACAGCACTTTGGATGAAAAACAAGCTTTATCGACTACGATCCGTTTGATCGACGTGTCCAGGATTATGTGCGACAATCAAAGCGCATTGACCTTAGCAAAACCCGGGTTGTTGCAATACTCTCGAACCAATAATTATCAAAATCCGTCACCACTTTTCTTAGTCTATTGTCTAAGAAAGGACATTCTCAATCTTAAAAGTGCCGTTCGTAGACAACATCGCTGACTTCTTTACGATAAGCCACTTAACTCGTGAATCGTTTAAATATTTACGTCTTGGGTTTAGGAATGATGGAACATATTTCATAAATCTTGTTTAGGTCCGCTTACTCTTTCTTCTGTCTCGAATTCTAGTCAGCGTTCCATTTACGTGCTGACATTTAACTAATACATCAGAAGCCTAGTTAGATTATTTTTTAATTCCCGAAATGCAAATTAATTAGTCACTTTTCTCTTAAAATTCGTAGTCAAAAAAATTAAAAGTACAAAAATTCCTTACTAAGGGCGGCCCCAATAACATAGGCGGACACAAAGCGTAATTTAGGCAGCCCCCTGATTCGATATGGGGTCTGCCTCCAGAGACATTAATTTTATACACATTGTCAAAAATTTCTAAACTCAAAAACCAAACACCCCCTCTCTTTGTTGCAGCGACGAACATGACCAAACCAACCCAAAAACTCAAAATCAACCATTAAAACTTAAATTGAAGATAGAATCAACACATACAATCATTCCTAACATCCTTAACATCATCAATTGTAAGTCATTTCATCTATTTTCTTTCAATTTGAGTCTAGGGTTCATGATGAACACAAAAATTGAAATTGGGGATTTTTTATTTTTCTTTCAATTTTGTACAATTAGGACTACTAGGATATAATGTATAACATATATGCTTTCCTTAGACATAGGATTTACATACACTAGCGAGTTTGTCAAAAAATTGATTTCGAACCAAAACCCCAATTTTATTTTCAAATCACTCACGTTAGGAACATAATAAAATTGTTGTTATGCATTGTTAATACAACTTAAAAACGTTTTTAAACACATGCATAATGATCTCATGAACAAAGGTCGAGATACATAATTCATATGTATTTTTCGACATGTTTGGATGAGCAAAATCAAATTAAAAAGCGTTTAGGTTAACTCTTAGGATTTTATTTTTAGGTCGAGTTAACGGTACTCCACATTTGTCACATTTAGGCACACACTAGAAATAATGTCCACAAAATATTACAAGTAAATGATAATAAAATGTGACCTCAATACTTTCTTTCTAGGTAATCATGCCTCGTAAATCATCTGAAGACCATAAAAATACAAGACACTATATCCCAATGATTTCACATGAATACCGTTCACATATAAAAGAAAGATTAAGAAACCTTGAAAGTCGCTACATTCATGAGGGTCGGGTGGTTTTTGAGGACTTTGCGGCTCTAAACTATGTTCGGTCTTTGTTTCATTTTCTTGAGTTTGAGTGTCTCCTTGAAATTAATGACCAAATTTATCCTCGCTTCATACTTGAATTTATAATCAATATCAAATTAGCCTACTTGAGCCTATGTATAATAATCACTTAAATGGTGACGAGGCCCGTATATTGGCACGGCAACCCATTACGGATTAGTGTGTAGTGGATGCTCTTCACATGTGGCGGACGTGGCTTCGGTAGCCCTTCTGATTTTCGTTCTATGTCCGGGTCCAAAAATTTTGATAGAAAAGGTAACATTGTATGCGCTGTAATCATAAGTTATAAGGTACATGATGGTCATTTTTTGCTCTTTTGGAAAAAAGGATATATACAATATGCTTCGCTGATGTGGGTTGAGGTTATTTATTTGTTTATTAGTTAGGGCAATGATGATAATTTCCTGGGTTTTGTTTTTTATGAGCGTAGTTTACTAAAGCTCGCATCTTGGTGGGGTAGCCACAACCAGATTGTGGTTGCAGCCATGGCGGGTATTTGGTACCTCTTCACTATTTGTATATATAAGCCCAAGAAAACCAGAATGGATTTGGTGTTTGAAGTTATCGTTGTTACATTTGCTTATGTGGACAATAATGGATATGTTGTGCGTTTTTTACGTTGGTTCTGGAAGAGTATGGAACTCAAAATGAAGGCGGTGCAATTTTTTTGTTATGAAAAGATATTCATGTTTCAAAATGTTTTGATTCTGTGATTATATGGTTCAAGTTACACATGGACATTTAAGTAGCTATTATATATTATGTGCTGCATGTTGTATGATGTTGCATTGGTCTTCGCCTACTTTGTGGGTAAGAGGTTTTTCCTACTTGGTGTCGGTATGAACCTATTTGTGTGCGGATACAGTATCAAGAGTCTGGGATTTAGGAAATTCCTCTTCGTGACTATTTTTGTTGCATTGGATCGGGGACACGTTCCGTCCCAATTGAGATTCTTAGTTGCATGAATGCTAGCATGTATAATAGCCAGCTTATTAGTCCTGCCATGTTTTGTTTTTTTTATAATCACAGTAATTCATTTAAATCTTGTATTAGTGTCGTAAAACCTATGACTCTCACCAACCATTGTGTTGACGTTTTAAGCATCATTTTCAAGTGAGCGTTATGATGGTGTTGAAGTAAATAAAAGTGGCTAGAGAGACCATTAGGCTGCATTGGAAGTTCCCATTTGATTTCGTTTCGTATTTTGTTGCATGAATTCTTGAATGTTTTTATTAGGTTTGTGAGACATTGTCTTTGTATTGATGAGACCCCTTTTTCATTAATACAAGATGTCGTTCTTTTGTTTTCGGTATTGTCATGACACATCGTGTCTTTTATATTTAGTTATGCATGTAGTGATTCTCTATTGTTGACACCATTGTGTTGTGATGATATTCATGATGTTACGCCTCGTGTTTTCGCCTTGGCGGGGTGTGACAGATTGGTATCAGAGCCTTTGGTTATAGAGAAGTAGGTGGTCGAGCCTAGACTATAACCTAAGAGTCCATCATATAGTTTCATTTTAGGGTTAAAGTGTTTTATGTTCGTATCTAACTATACTTTCTCGCTATTCAAAACTTCTATTTTTTCTTAATTTGTATATATTTATACTATATATTATATATTTATATATCTTTTAAATATATTTTTATTTATATATATATTTGTGTGTGTTGTGTGATTGCTGTGAGTGGCGTGTGTGTGTGTATATACCTTCTCATTATTGGGATCTAATAGTATATACCCTTCCTTATTATTTTAATCATGTCTCTCTCTAACCGTAATAGAATCTATGTGTTTAGCTATCTAGGCATTTTTGTATTCTTGCTTTCTTTGAGTTTTATTTCGACCTACGGGCTACTCGATAGCATATGATTTAAAAGAGGAGCCAATTGAGGAGGAGCCTCTCGAGGAACCGAATAAGGAAGGTTAATTAGAAGAATCGGAAAAGGAGGTCGACTCAAATCTCTTGTCGGATGCTCATAGCAAGCCTGGACCCGCGGAGTCAGGTGACTCTTGCGAAGGCAAAGTCAAACCCAAGCGAGGCCCAGCATAAGTTTATTCTGTCTTTTACCTCATCACGATGCTATTGATTATTTCTTTCAGATATTTCTTATTTTAGAGGCGCTGCGAGACTTTTGTTCCTTTATGTCGTTTTGATTTTATTTTTATATAAGTAAGTATTTCTTTAATGGAGCATCCTTTTCTGTGTTATATTGGAGTGGTTTAAGATGTGCAATGTGGTATATGTTTTTATATGTGCGTTATCATTAAGAGGTGTAGTCTTGGAAGTAAGTATACGTGTGAAAGGATGCAATTATAATTATGGTGGCCAACATAATTATAAAGGCATCACACACGTAGACTTGTGACCATGATTGCATTGATCAGTGTTTGTTTGTGATGCTGAAGATGTCAAAATATGTTATGATATGTGTGATCATGATAAGGATGGTTATATACTTATGGAATCCCTCTTTTACCTAATGCGCGATTATGTTAGGCTCAGTTGCATAGATAGTAAGTTTCCCTTCTATCTAACGTTTGCGAATACCCTGGATACATGTTATTATTATTGCGATTATTGAGTTCGTTTGTCTGCTCAATTATTTTCTCGGATATATATAACCCTCATTTTAGCATTCCTTGTTCGTACCATGTCGGTATGGATGATCTAATTTTTCTATCCTGCGTCTTGATGAATATTGATTGTTCGGATCTGCTTCTTTGAATATTGGTACGTTTCATTGGTTCTTTCGTGGTACTGATTACTCGTATGAGTATCAAAATTTTCTCTTAAGCACTAATTGTTCCTAAAGTATTAGTGCATATCATTACTCCGTTCTTTATATATCCTTTGGTATTCGTAACATGTTGTGACATGTTAGTACCGATGTTTTTTTCTATGGTATTTTCTTTCGCTTTCAAACAATAAGATTGTGTTAGAATCTTTACGGTATTTTACAATCCCTTTTGGTATTACGATGCCCTTGGTTTGAGTAATATATTTTATATTGATGTCAAGTTATGGAAATCCTTTTAAAGTATATCTTGATGGTGTTTGGGAAAAACTATTCTTGAAATGATTTTATGAATACGTTGTGATAAGCGCTTTTATATGACTGTCTCTTTATGAAAACTGCGTTTACAATGATTTTTATGAAAACAATGTGATATTGGTTGAGTGTCAAAACTATGTTTAAGGCAATCTTTACATTTTTATAAGTTTGTTTTTGATAAATTATATTTTATGAAAAGTATATTTAAAATGACTTATATTGGTAAAATGTGATACATTTTTTTTATAAATATCGCTTGATTTTTTATGAAAACCATGTTTTAAAACGAATTAAAAAAACTGTCTTTATTGTTTCAAAATGAATTTTTATAAAACAACAAGTATTTGTTGGTTTCTTCGAAGTTAAGTCGATTATGGTATAGATTCTATTCTTTCGTATTTATCTATTGATATGTATCATTATTCGATATGTGTTCATTTTGTCTTGATACGCTTTGTTGATTCTTTTGTTTGCATTTCCTATCGGTATAGATATTCTATCTTTTCTTTAAAGGATTCTTATGTCATTTGATTCACATCTATTTGCATATGTGAAATCCCTTATATGTATTCTAGCCTTTAGTTCGTTATTCATTTGCTACCCTTTTTGGTATTTAGTAACCCTTAGAAGTCGTTGATATACGTTTTATCCGACCAAGTCACTCTCCGTGGGGAGCACCTGTGTTGTTCAAAAGAAGGACTGTTCATTTTGAATGTGCATAGACTATCGAGGTGTTGCCAAAGCTCAACACCAAGAATCTCCACATGATGACGACTTGTTCGACAATTACAAGTTTCCATTATTTCTCTAAGTTGATATTCGTTCTGGTTTACCCCATTAGTTAAGGGTACATTGAGTAGATATTCTCAAGACGGCATTTTAGGATGACGATATGGAACCCTTTGATTGTTTACGGTTATGCCCTTTTGTTAACTCAATGCCCAGCAGTTTTCATGATACTTGAAGGAACGGTGTGTGCAAGCCGTATTTAGGACAGTTTGTCTTTTTTGTTTATCGATGATATCTTGATCTACTCGAAGTCTAAGGAGGATCACGAGGTTCATTTGAAGTTGGTGTTGGAGCTGCTGAAGAAGGAAAAGTTGTTTGCCTAGTTTTCCAAGTATGAATTCTGGCTACAAGAAGTGCGTTTCTCAAACACGTGGTTAACAGCAATGATATTCACGTAGACTCTAGTAAGATAGAAGCAATGAAGAATTAAAAAGTACCTAAGACGCCATCCGGGATACGATCATTCTTGGGATTGGCAGGTTACTACCGACGTTTCATAGTAAATTTTTCTAAGATTGCTAAACCCCTTACTTCACTGACTCAGAAGAATAAGAAGTAGGAGTGGGCCAAGGAACAAGAGGAAGCTTTTCAGACGTTGAAGGGCAATTTGTGAAATGCACCAATATTGTCATTGCCTGATGGATCCAAAGAGTTTGTAGTTTACTGCGACGCGTCGAATCAAGGATTAGGTTGTGTACTCATGCAAAGAGGCAAGGTAGAGAACGCGACAGCAGAAATGCTGCGTGGCCTGGACCAACTAATGGAAAGGAAGGAAGGTGGAGGTATGTATTTATTATGGGTTCCATTAATAGGTGATGTAAGGACATTAATGATGGACGAGGCTCATGCATCAAGGTACTTGGTACATTCGGGAGCGGATAAGACGTACTATGACCTTAGAGATATGTATGGTGGCCATGTATGGAGAAGGATATTGCTACCTATGTTAGCAATTGTTTGACTTGTTTAAAGGTGAATGCTGAAACACCAAAGACCTTCGGGTTTATTGTAACAACTAGAGATACCCGAGTCGAAATAGGATATAATAACTATAGACTTTATTACAAGGTTGCCAAGATCAAGTAGTAGGTATGATACAAATTGGGTAATAGTCGATAGACTGACTAAGGTATGCCCATTACATGGTAGTACGTGAAGATTTTAAAATGGAGAATTTGGCGAGACTTTACACTAATGTGATAGTAACACGGCATGGAGTGTATGTGTCGATCATCTCAGATCGTGGTGGAAGATTTACTTCGCGGCTTTGGTAGACATTGCAGAAGGTATTGAGAACACGGCTAAAACATGCGTACTACTTATCATCCTCAAACGGACGGACAAAGTGAGCGTACCATTCAGACTTTGAAGGATATGTTGAGAGCGCGCGTGATTGATTTTTTTGGTGGTAATTAGGATATTCATCTACCCTTAACTGAGTTTTCTATAATAATAGTTATCATTCGGGTGTTTGATGTGTTCCATTTGAAGCGTTGTATGGAAGGAAGTGTAGGTCACATGTTATTTTGGGTTGAAATTGGAGAAATTCGGTCGATTGGATCAGAATTGGTACAAGAGACAACAAATAAGGTGATGTTGATTAAAGTAAAGCTCAAAGCGGCTAGAGATTGACAAAAAGAGCTATGTTGGCAATATGCGTAAACATTTAGAGTTGAAGTTGGTGATAAAGTGATGTTGGAAGTGTCGTCTTCGAAAGATGTAGTGCATTTTGGAAAGAAAGAAATGTTAGCACCAAGATACGTGGGACCATTGGTGATCATTAAAGGGATCGGTCCTATGGTCTATTGATTAAGATTGCCTCAATAATTTAGTAGCGTATTTGATGTGTTTCAAATTTAAAGAAGTATTTAGCGGATACAAATCTGCATGTGCATTTAGAAGAAATTAAGGTAGACAAAACTCTTCGTTTTGTTGAAGAACCTGTTGAGATTATCGATCGTGAGGTTAAAAGTTTGAAGCGTAGTAGGATTCCGATAGTTAAGTCCATTGGAACTCGAAGCGAGGTCATAAGGATTTCATAAAAACTAAGTATCCACACTTTCTTGTTGAGCAAGCTATTATTGGAAGTACTAAGTAAAGTTGGACACATAGGGTTATTGGCAGACTTTAGTGCGCCCTTGAATGTTCTGAGGTGGTTTAGTTAATGTTATATTTTGAATAAACTCGAAGTCGAGCTGATTCTTCAAAAACGTTAAGCTTTGTAACAACTCATAACTTAGTTCCAAGATAGTTCTTGTTTCATGAGTTGCGGGGTTAGGTTATGAATGACGTTGTTACACAACTTAAGGTTTTTGATAAGTTTCCTCGAAGACGGGCGATGTTCATGTAGTTGGATGTTTATTTTGCTTAGAGTTACTATGTTGCTATTTGTACCCTTGTATGGGCAAGCGAAGTTGTAAGCAGTGGGTTTCCGATCCTGAATGTTAGATGAGATTCAAAGCGTGGCCCTAAGTTCACGAGGGAAAGTGAGGACCATATGAAAGCTAAGTACCCGCAATTGTTTGTTGATGATGATGTTGAACCTACTAGTTAAATCTCGGGACGAGATTTCCCTAAGGAGGGGATACTATGACAACCGTGTCTTGAGCCGGTTAGTCAAACCGATAGTGTTGACCTAAGTATATTATTATGTGTTATAACTAAGTGTTTACGTGATCTTATGTGAGTTTGGTTATCAATCTATGAGCGTGATCGTCTCATTTTGATTTAATTTATGGTTAATATAGGAATTTCATTTTGTTCATATTTTGTAACAATGAAATTGATAGTATGATTTTTATGTGTGCTAAGTGAGTTAAGTATGTGCTAAAGATCATTTTGAGTTGTATGGGCATCTCATTTTGATTCTATATGTGTGTTAAAGTGTCGGATATTCTATGTGTTCACATGTGGTGATAATGGAAATGATTGACATGTTGCATGTAATGCTATGTCAAATAATAGAAAATTATACGTATTTATATGTATATGTATACGTATTTAGATGATAGAAATTCACGAGAATAGAAAATTTAGTTTAGCAATTTAGTTAGTAGATTTTAGTATTATTAAGTTAGAGAAATAAAGTATGAAATGAATTTATTTTTAGGTATTTAACACTAGTTTTATTTAGAAGGATGTATAAATAAATAAAGGTTTTTATAAAAATAACAAAATTAAAGGGTTTTTGTGAAAATAATAATAAATAAATAAAATAAAAA
>BQNB010072838.1:0-29600 GCA_026074375.1 Tanacetum coccineum
GTTCTTTCCTTCCTTTCCTTTTTAACAGCATGAATTTCTGTAGCAGATACTGGTGGAAGTACTCTAACAACACCATCTTTTCTAGTTGAAATTCTCTTCTTAGAATTTCCATTCTGAATTACCGTCCAAACATCATTAGCAGGTTGAGACATTTTTCTAGATCTGAAAGTGATTGTTTGTGATTCTTCTTACTCAGAGTCCCTCTAGAGGCTCTGATACCACTTGTAGGTCCAAAATCTTAGATCTGTTTAGCCTTTTGTAAGACAATAGCTAACTTGAATAAATCCAAATCAACTATATGAGAGACAATAACTATGAATACTATGTGCTAATGCGGAATCTTAACACAAGTACTAAGAAGAACACAATGTAAAACTTTGCTATTTTCTATTAATTTCTATTAGGGTTCACTCCCAAACACTATGCCGTAGGGTTCCTTTTATACACCAAGGAAACCCTAATAGGCTTTAAAAACATGTGAAAGGATAATGCATATCCTTTCCTAAGATATCTCTAAGATAACTATTAAGATAACTATTATGTTACATAAACAGACTTAACTAGACAAGACCAATACTAACTATAGTACTGCCAGACTTAACTTAGTACTGATAGACTTAACTATGTCTACCAGACTTAACTCTATAACTACCAGACTTAAGTCTGTTTACAATAATTCCTAACACTAGGCCAATTTTAGTTTTAAAAACTTCAACTCACCTAAACCCGACCTCAAATTTTCTGCTCCTATTGAGTATCTTTCAACTCCTTCAAAGCATCAATTTCTCGCGTTGTGAACATCACCAACACTCTTAAACTAACTTAACCCCATTACTAATCATCTCAATTCAATAATGAACCTCAAAACGTGACATGCACCTCAATCCATGGATTCACAATACAAGATCTAACACATGCATGGAAATATATTTAAATCAATGTAAAAAAGTTAAGTAGAAAACTTACAAACACAATGCAATATTAAGAAAATCAACAAAATTAAACCCTCTTAGGTTTGATCTTGGTTCGAACACCCCACACCCATAAACAAAGATCAAGACTTGATTTTTATGCTCCAAATCTTGTTTACACATTTATTCTTAAACCCTTGCAACACTAATTATACCTAATTTGATCAAAACCCTCAAAATAAAAAAATCAAGAACTTATAAAACATGGTGTATGGTGATTTATTATTGTTAGCAAATGATTAGAATTTGGTTTAGAAGTGATTTAAGCTTGAATGGGAGTATTTTGGAAGGTTTTTGGTGATGGTGGTGGTTTGGTTTTTCCAGCTCGTCGAACAAACAAAAACGGGAAAGTCACACGAATTTTTTTTAACTGTTATGATACTATGAGTTTAAAGGGAAGGTAATCTATTTATAGGAGAGTAATCCTAGATTGTATCGAATTGTATAAAAAAATAAGGGTTAATATTAGTTACCTTAGATAAAAAAAATTATTGGAGTGTTTGTTTTGGGAGTTAGTAGGAGTAAAAAGGTAATAAGGAGGTGTTTGGTTTTTAGTTTTGTTGGAGCCTAAAACAATTAAGAGGGGGTGTTTGGTACATATATGTAGATATACATATATATATTTATTTTATTTTAATTTTTTATCATTGAACTACACTAATTTGGGCTTAAAAGTTTATTTAAAAATCTAAAATTGTAAAAATACCATTTTTGACGCGATTTCGGCTAAAACATGAAAAAAGTCGAAAAATACAAAAATAAAAACAAATAAGCTTCCGAAGCTAAAATATGAAATTATCGATTTTCTCGAATGCTAAAACGGATAAATATCCAACGCATAACTCGCGAATAATTAAAATTGATGATTTTTTTTGTAAAAACCGACTAAAAATAATAAAATAAATTCTATAAAATTTAGAAAATAAATTAAAGCTCGGGATAAATAGTGACCTTTAATCTGAATATAAATTTTTCCAATTAAATAGAATCATAGCTCGGAATAACTCTTGACTTGAAACACGAGTTGCACAAAAATAAGCGTTAAATGCTAAGAGTAATGTGACTACATAAAAGGTGACTCCATAAATAATTAAGAGAGTCAATTATCATACATTTGCTTTCGGTTACTGACCTCAAAATTGACGGATGTCACATAATTCCTTAGATATTTCTCTTCTTGGCATTATTTAAGAACCTGCAGATACAAAGATAAATTCGATGATGGATGTTCCAGTTCAACAAGAACTTCCTCCTGTTTAACAAATTCCACTATTGGATGTTCTTGTATTTGTCATTCCTGATCAAATAACTCTACCAACAACCCCACCAACAACAGAAGCTTAAGCTACGGGTGCATCCGTACCCGATCCTTCACCAATAGTTCTTGAAAGGTTTGTTAGGATTCTAGATTTGATAAGACAAAATAAATAAAAGAATGAAACAAAATGATCAAAATCGTCATTAAAGAATTCTATAAGCTGGTGGAGAATTATTGAAGATTTGGTCAAAGATATCAAAAGATAAAGATTCTGGAAAATCTCCTTAAGAAGATAAAGATAACAAAAGATATTTCTTAATGTTTAAAAGATTTACTTGTTTATATCTTTATGTTAACTTCCTTTGTAAGTCATGATCTCTCTATATAAAGAGATCATAAACACATAGTTTCAATATCCAGAAAAACATGTGTGTGTGTGTACACTGGATCAATATAGATGTCTAGTTGGTGTATGTAGCCTCAAGAATCTTTGATCCTTGTTACAGGTGGTAACCGTTCTATACTGATCATATAGAATTGGGGCTTGGTGGAAACGTATGGTAATAAAACCTTGTTCAATAACAATTGTCTTCATTATATTCTGCTGCATAATTGTTATCATTGTTATTGTTTATCCTAGATATAAGATCTAAACAATCTGAGCTTAAACGATTCTTTAGTTTTCACAATTGGTATCAGAGCCTTTGCTTTGAGAAACTTTGATCTAGAAGTCATGGAATTTGAATATGCACATAGTAATACTACTACTAAGCTACCCATACTCAAACTAGGTGAGTATGAGATGTGGGTGATAAGAATCAAGTAGTACTTCCAGGTACAAGACTATGCTTTATGGGAGGTCATAGAGAATGGTAACTCATGGGTATCTGTACCACAAACAACACAAGAGAATGGTACTTCAGTTACAAAGATGTGAGTACCTGTAACTGCTGAAGAAAAGACCAACAAGAAGAATGATGTGAAGGCTAGAAGCTTGCTACTCATGGCTCTTCCCAATGAACATCAACTTACTTTCAATCAGTACACTGATGCTAAAACAATGTTTTCTGCTATCGAAACACGATTTGGAGGTAACAAAGCCACTAAGAAAACACATAAGACACTTTTGAAGCAACAATATGAAAATTTTAGTGCATCAAGCACAAAGTCTCTTAACTCTATCTTTAACAGGCTCTAAAAGAATGTTAGTACTGCCAATGGCAGTTACTACTGCTTGTTTTAAAAAGATTACTACTGCCACATTTATAACAGACATGTTTTAATTTTAAAAGACATCAAGAAGGAGCAGCAGATGTATCTGTTTGGGATTTCAAGTCGTCCACAACAGCAGGGTTTCGGGACATGGAGCTTTAAAGGTGTCAAAAAGGGTGTGTTCTGGGAATCGCTTTTAATTAGTGTGGCTGAATATAGTAACAAAGTACTGGAAAGTAAGTCGAATGAGGTTACTAGTGGCAATGCAATGAATGCTTCTGGTATCAATAACGCAGGATGATTCAAAAGAAAGTAAGTGCAGTTTATTCGTTAATACTGCTTGGGTTAGCAGTTACAACTGCTAGTAGTAATCAATTGGGTTTAATACTGCTAGTTTGTTATTCATTAATGCTGCTAATTCTTGGTTAATGCTACCAATTAAAGGTTAGTATTGCTCGTTGATTTTTAGTACTGCTCATTGGATGTTTATACTATTGGTGGTTTAAAGAGTTAGTACTGTTTGAAAGATGTTTTTGTTAGTACTGTTGTGTTGATACTTAATACTACTGGCCAAGAAAATTAATACTGCCAGTTCATAGTTTGTGCAAATATTGAAAGCAGTTAATACTGATAGCTTTAGCAGATATCGGATAACACACATGTTGAATCTCGGATTAAACAGTTGCTTCGTTTAAGGGGAAGCTAACAGATTGATTTGGTTTAAATGTTCTTAAACGTTTAAAAGGCTTGTATTTCTGGATTAATTGGTTACGAAGAAGATTATTTATCATTTATTTGGAGTTGAAGTGGAGTTTCACAGGTTTGTGTTTTATCATATCTCAAATGGCTTACAACATTTGGAGATAACTTGTTTGTGCTTAGAAACGATGTGACGAAGACTTGTCAAAATCTAGCAAAGGTGTGTGATTTTTCTTATGGTGCTCAATGCTCACATTTGCTATCACTTAGTATGTGTCTCATAGAAGATGAGGATTTTTGTCAAGAGGTTGCGATCTACTTATATTTCATAGATTTATTTATAAGTTTGGAGTCACGTAGATAGTATAAGATATAAGACACAAGTTTGGGTTGTTCTACTTCAGCATCAAGTTCGTTATACTTAGTTTTCTTCATCAGTAATCATTACATAGAGCCTATAGAATTGAAGATTCAAAAAATGGTTAACATATGGGTTTCAGGGGAAGATTATTGACAAAATGTTTAACCATTTACATGTGACATTAAGGCGAAGGTTTTTACTACTGCTAGTCATTATTACTACTGCTAGTGTGAGTTTCTACTACTCAAGTTCATTTTTCTTATTGTGCGTAATTATAGATAATTTGAGGAGATAGAAGGCTTGGATTAGAAGTGTGATATTGGTTCGTAGTGGTCAAGATCAAAGTTGCTTATATTCATAAGTCCCCTATTGGATTATGACAAAAAGAGGAAGAAATATTAACAAGTTGCAACTTATAGATCATTGGTGTGGCATGGTACAAAGGAAATCTACTTAAGGGGAATTTTTGTTTCATTCAGGGAGATGATTACATCTCAACTTAAGGGAAGCTTTGGATTTATGATGAAGTTCGTACACGACTTTGTTTGTTTTGTCATCATCAAATAGGGGAAGGTTGTTGGGATTCTAGATTTGATGAGACAAAATAAATAAAAGAATGAAACAAAAGGATCAAAATCTTCATTAAAGAATTCTACAAGCTGGTGGAGAATTATTGAATATTTGGTCAAAGATATCAAAAGATAAAGATTCTAGAAGATCTCCTTAAGAAGATAAAGATAACAGAAGATATTTCTTAATGTTTACAAGATTTACTTGTTTATATCTTTATGTTAACTTCCTTTGTAAGTCATGATCTCTCCATATAAAAAGATCATAGACGCATAGTTTCAATATCCAGAAAAACATGTGTGTATACACTGGATCAATGTAGACGTCTAGTTGGTGTATGTAGCCTCAAGGATCTTTGATCCCTATTACAGGTGGTAACCGTTCTATAGTGATCATATAGAATTGGGGCTTGGTGGAAACGTATGGTAATAAAACCTTGTTTAATAACAATTGTCTTCATTATATTCTGCTGCATAATTGTTATCATTGTTATTGTTTATCCTAGATATAAGATCTAAACAATCTGAGCTTAAACGATTCTTCAGTTTTCACAAGGTTGTCAAAATTAGAAAAGAAAGTAGACACAATGCATATGGTTGATCACTCTTAGGCTATTGAATAGTCAGTACAACCCAATCTCATTAATAAGGTCAGGAATCAACTACCTAAGTTTCTACCTAAAGCAGTTTCTGACTTTGTTAAATTAAGGATTGAAAGCATTGTTATTTAGGTACTCCAGAAGAATCCAACTTTCCCTGCTCAATCTTCTTTCACTCCCGCTCAATCCACTTCCAGAGTAGCTGAGTCACTTTCTGAACTGGAACCAAAGAAAATTCTCTTTGAAAAGATAGACAAAAGCCGCTCATACATGACTCATGATAAGCATCAAGAGTTATACGATGCTTTATTGAATTCAATCATGATTGATGAAGCCATTGCTAGTGGAAATGTCAATCCTGCTAAAGTTATGAAGAAAGAGACTGTTGAGATGATCAAGACCCTACTACTGGATCAGACAAAGGGAAGAAGAAGCGAAGGAAAGAAAAGGATTTTGGTCCACCCAAAGATGATCAAGCTGGTTCATCCAAGAAAGGTAAACCTCCAGCCAAAACTTCTAAAGCTGGTAAACCTGTAGATGCAGATGAAAAAAATTATAAAACAGATACAAGAGGTACCAATGGATATTGAATAACCAAGCCTTGACAATGTGGTTAATGATGTTGACCAAACGCAAGCAGATGCCGTTCCTAAGAATAATTGGTTCAAGACCCACCCATACATGAAACACCTGACCCAGAATGGACCAAAGATCCATCTGTTGATGATGCACCCGAGCAGTCTTGGTTTAATAACATGGTAGATGCAGTGAAAGACCCACTTACATTTGATGAGTTCATGAGCACTCCACTTGATTTCTTCAAGTTTTCTATGAATCGCCTCAAGCTTGACAAGCTCACCAAAGAAGTCTTAGTAGGGCCTGTCTACAAGCTTCTCAAAGAAACCTGCAAAAGTAGTGTCAAACTGGAGTACAACATGGAGGAATGTTATCAGGCTCTGATAGATCAACTTGATTAGGCCAATCCTGAAGGAAACATATATCCATTTGATATGAGCAAGCCATTACCTCTGCAAGATAAAGAAGGTCACCTTTGCATTCCTGTTGAATTATTTTTTAATAACAATCTTGAATACTTAAAAGCAGGAAATTCATAAAGGAAATATTCATCATTAATTACTAAGATAAAGGCATCGAGGTACACATTAGAAGGTATTGAAGAAATGATTCCAAGGCTTTGGAGCTCAGCAATCATGACTTACAATAAGGATGTTGAATTGGGAATCTGTCATTGGGGACCCAAGAGTTAGTTATTCTACAGGTTCTCTAAACATGATGTCTTCTCCACAATGAAGATTTTAAGTGTGGTCAGTGTAAAGGTCGACAAGCAATTTGGTTATGGCTATTTAGAAGAGATTGTCGTTAGAAAAGCTGAATAGAAACTGTACACATTCAAGGAAGGTGATTTCCCAAAATTACACTTGAATGACATTGAAGATATGCTTCTCCTGTGTGCTCAGAACAAGCTCTTAAACCTTGAAGGAGATGTTGTTGTTGATCTAGCGACGGATCTACACATGTTTACTCGTAGAATCATTATTAAGGAAAGAGTTGAGGATGTACAGCTTGGAGTACTAGAGAAAGCTAAATCTTACTAAGCCACAACTAGACTGTGACGGTATCTCCTATAAAGAACCATTCACACCACAATATAAACTGATGGGGTAATTTATGAGAACAAGCGGAATAGAAAGAGACTGACGCGTATTGATGACCTTCACAAGTTTTGTGATGGTACGCTCTAATCTGTTCGTCAAACTCTCCATGAAAGGCCGCAAAACTTCAAGTTAGGTTACAATACAGACATGAAAAAGAGAAAATGGATAGAGAAGGATCAGTATCGGACAAACATAATGGTGGAGAATATTAACGACCAACTACTAAAAAGAAGGATAATGAGGAGCTTGAAAGTTCTTGTTGGTGCAAGGAATACTAAGACGGACAGACGACTACTACAGAGAACAGTATGACTCTGTCATACTTGGTTTAAACCTGTCAGATCCTGTCTCATATTATACCTTGTAAATATGTGTATATGTAGTGTATATTCTTTAGTATATATGTGTTGAGTATTATTTTTCATGAATTTTTCATTAAATTCAAAATCTTTCAAAATATGTACTCAACACTATAATCTACCCTCATTAATTGAGGAGAAGCATTACAATGTTCCTAATAAGCATGCTAATCAGTAACATTTTTCTCCCCGAAAGCTTAATTTTAAATCAATTGATACTAAAAATATCAAACGATTTGACATTTTTGATAAAGGGAGAAAATGTGATTAGAATATAAGGTTTATTATGTGATCTAAGTGACTCAAGTGCAGCTTCTCCCTCCTATGTGCAAAACACTTTCGAATATCGATGCACATATGCAGGGGGAGTAATTTTAGAAAAGATGAAACCATCATGGTACAAAAGTTTTGATTTATATCACTGTACCTTGATTGATTTTCAAATGGTTTTATTGGCTACTATGGAAAATACCCAAAGACCGACCATGTTCTTATTATGACGGAGATATAAGGCGGTTAAGAATAAGGTATTCATTCCACGATCTAGCCAAAACTAGAGGGATCTACCCAAGGACATTCCAATAGTTATATTAGAAGTCCTTAGGTATGATACAAAAAAGGAGTAAAGTAAGAATGGAAATAATGCAAACTAAGACAAAGCTAGCACTGGAACAAACCCAACAAGGTCATTAGTGATGAAGTCTTGGTAAGCATTGAAGGGATTGAAGAATGAAAAAGAAATGTAAAGATAAAGGGTGAAAAGAAAGAAGCCCTCCATACATTCAGGTAAAAACCAGGTCAATACATATGCTATCAGAAACACTAAGATGTTGTCTTGTATTGAAGATAGTCATCATGGACCCAGTGATGCAATGCAAAACCCTCACTAGCTACTCAAGGTCTCTAAAAAGACCCTTGTTTCATTTTCTTATGTAGATTAAACACATTACTATCGACTTTCTTACTACGAGTTAGTTGGTATTGAAAAGGTGGCATTCTGCTTCAGCCTCCGATCACTAAAACCAAAACGCACTATTAGGTCTAGAGCCAAAAGAGGTCATCGATAAATCTCACTAGGACACTATTCCAAATTACACTTGTTCTTCATACACCGTGAAAACAAGTGAAATAATAAGAGTCTTACACATTATCCTTGTGATCTTGCCAAAACATTTAGAGTGGTGCTCTTTAGTATTTCACAGTGAAGAATGGAAATCTTTCCAGTGTCAACATCAAACAACACTACGGTAAGTGACTTGTGCGATCCTATATGGATCAAACTTATGACAACTGGATATTGATTTGGTCTAGTATATGAACAGACAATTTAACCGGGTAGATAGTAACTAATCGATTCACTCTTATCGTGCTGTCTGTTTTGAGACATTCCGGTAATGAGAACAAGCAAGTAAAGGTGAATCTGATGCTTACACATTAGAGGATCCAATAGTTTAAGCTAGAAATCCTGTCAATGAGACTCTTCTAAATTGAATCTACCTGATCACAGGTCGGTCCTCACAGAACTGGAGGTTAATCCAACCAAACACGGGCGAATGACAAAGCCATATTCGTCCATAACATTTATTGCTAACTGGTTTAATTACAGATTTATAAAAAGATGGTGGTACCTCATTCCAGCAGAGTCGAATTCATAACCACATGCACATACTCGATCAACGAATATAAAGACATGATGAAACCTCAAGTACATGTCACTCAAGTCTTCCGCTACTCTGATACTCAACGTCTTCCTTGAATTCGTAAAGTATTGAAGATGAAGCATGTCAAGGGAGATTGTTTAAAAGCTTTCAAGACAAAGTAAAAGTATGAGCATGTTGGTCCAAAAGTCACAAGATCGCAAGAAGGCAGAAGATTACAAGATGATGAAGTGATGATGAATGACTGATGATCTCATCAAGTTCAAGATCACAAGCCTATCAAGCAGAAACAAGTTTCAAGATCACTACATCAAATTCACAAGATAAAGAACAAAGAATCAAGACTACGAGAAAGATTAAAGACATTCATAGAATGCTAAGCTTAAGTTTTTGTAAAATGGAGTGACCTCCCTTAGGGGGAGATTGTTAGGAATCATAAAAAGACTCGGTCACTTCCAAAATAGTAATGCGTAGCTTGTAGTTAATCGTTATGTAAAAGTTAAGCTAACCGGGTCAACATAAGGCTCTCCTTATGTTGATCGCGCCTAAGGATGGTATAAATACCCTCTATATCCTCTAGAAAAGGGTGTTGGTTCATTTAGTTATTTCAAATTTGCTTATTTCTTTCTTTCTCTAAGTGTTCCAACCTTTCTCTTTCTCTTTCTAGAATTCTATCTTTACATCTTGCTTAGATTGTGTGATTTGTTATCCTACATAATTAATAAAGTTTCCATCTTTTTGTTTTAAAAGTTATTTTAATATCATCTTTTAATTAAAATTTTAATCTTTTTACATTTTAGTGTTAATTTAGTTTTAAAAATCTTTTTTATTAATTTTAAGTTTTTTACTTATGAAAGGTGCAAAATTTATTATCAATGTCCACTTAAATTCACATAAAGTTTCAAGCTTTGGATGATATCTTAAAGATTATGGGTTATAAAGTATATTTTGGGTTATGATAGTGCTTAGATGGGGGTTTTTGAGTTCATTATTGTCATCGTTATTAGCCTAATCCTGGTGCCTTCTAATCTCTCTCTTTATTATTGTTGTTTGCTTCGTTTATTTTTTATTAATCTTGTCATGTTTATCGCTATTAGTATGTTAGAGTAGATTTATTGATACTTGTTCAGATTTGATAGTTTTTAATATTATGAATTATTGTGAAAGTGGTTTGGTAATTAGTTATTATTTTTAGTTAGTAATTTGACTTGGATTTTGTTCATACAAAATTATTTGTGAAATATCTTCTAAACTAAAACATGTTTTAACTAGATTCGTAAAGAGGACACTCAATCAGTTTTAGAAATTAAAAGTGTTTTAAATTTTGAAAATAATATCTCTAAGGACGTTTGAATTAAACTACAATAATATAAAAAAGGACACTTACCTTATAATATTTGTTTGGATTGTTTTGTTTATTTTGTCTGGCGAGTTTGAGTTACGCAGCCATATACCAGTTCGTTTTGGTTTAAAAGTCAAAATTATCTACAAGTCAAACTACTAAATTTAAATGACGACTAATTTACAATGTTAAAAGCTACCATATCTACGCACGTATTTTTCTTTATTATTATTCGTCTTTCACTTTATTATTAGTTTAAAAAATTAAAACCCAAAACCTTTTGTGACCACTAAGCATCAAATTAGATTTGACCTACAAATCTCAAATTCACCACTCCTTTAAAACGACAAGCTGAGAGATCTATACGTACTAATATACTTAGGTATTTAGGTTTGTATCTTTATCTTTCCACCCTTTTACAAATAACTTTAGATTGTGTCGAAACGACTACATCAGTATCATCTTAGTCAAAACATGGGCCAGGCACGAGGTCAAATTATTGATACATGAAAGAAGCTGTTGTCCAGCTATGCAATTGAAGTGATGACAATACGTGTTATCCAAAAAATTTATTCAAGCATAGAAAAACCACTTGATGTAAGTTTTTCAAC
Organism: Tanacetum coccineum; assembly: GCA_026074375.1. Taxonomy (NCBI): domain Eukaryota; kingdom Viridiplantae; phylum Streptophyta; class Magnoliopsida; order Asterales; family Asteraceae; genus Tanacetum; species Tanacetum coccineum. The sequence continues at coordinate 11,316 of BQNB010072838.1, forward strand.
TTTTATATTTTAAATATGAAGTGTAAGTTTTCTATTGTTGATAGATAATGTAAGTTTTCTTTTTTTAAGTACTCCAAACCTTTCATAATACTATTCTTAGTTTCAATGGCACCAGGATATAGTCACCATACACGATGACTACAAAGTAATTATCAATAGATGCTCATTTAGGGCAGGTTAATCCAAGTACAACGGTTTCCTCCCCAAAGGGATCAACATTGTCTATCTCGTTGAGAAACTCAATAACATTGGGTCTGAAAAAGTGACTCCTTTAGTGCAAGGAGCTACCCCTACTAGTCAAGGAGTCGGAGTGCTCTTTTTTAGAGAAATCTTAAGCAAGGCCTGCACCACCAGTGCTTCTTCCCCTTGGTGTTCCCTCGATACAAACTACAGAGACATATATGATGCTATTACCAAGGCACAAGAAATATATAGTCATGTCTCTGATCCGTTAGGGCCCTGGTGGTGGGTTTGCTCATGGCCATACTGGTGTTTATAGGTATCACCCAAAACCACATCATGGTGCTCGTAGGGTGCTAGGGTATTATAGTCGTATCTCTAATCGGTTAGTGCTTGGTGACGGGTTTGGTCATGGCCCTGCTAGTGTTTATAGGTATCACCAATAGCCACAGCTTAGTATTCCAGAGCCACAGCCATAACCACGATCACAGTTGTGACCTTCGTTTCAACCATTAGCGACCTTCATTTCAACCACAGCTTATAATGGTTAAAATGAAGGTCACAATTGTGACCATGAATGTGGCTCTAGAATAATAAGCTATGGTTGTGAGTGATACCTATAAACAGTCGCAGGGCTATGACCAAACCCACCACCAAGCACTAACCGATCAGAGACATGACTATAATACCCATGCGGCCTACGAGCACCATGATGTGGTTGTGGGTGATACCTATAAACACCAATAGGGCCATGATCAAACCCACCACCAGGCCCTCACGGATCAGATACATGACTATATATTTGTTGTGCCTTGGTAATAGCATCATATATGTCTTTGCAGTTTGTATCGAGGGAACACCAAAGAGAATAAGCTCTAGTGGTCCAGGCTTGCTTAAGAATTCTCTAATGAGCACTTCGACTCCTTGACTAGTAGGAGTAGCTCATTCCACTAAAGCAGTCACTATCTCGGTCACTTTTTCAGACCCAATGTTATTGAGTTTGCCAACGGGATCGACAATGTTGATCCGTATGGGGAGGAAACCGCTGTACTTGATTTGACCGATCCCAAATGAGCATTGGTCGATAATTGCTTTGTAGTCATCGTGTATGGTGACTATATCCTGGTGTCATTAAAACTTGGAATAGTATTGAAGAAAGGTTTGGAGTACCTAAAAAAAGAAAACTTAATCTATCTATCAACAATAGAAAACTTACACTTCATATTTAAAATATAAAAGGTAAAAAACTTACATTAAGTTGTTTTTCCAAGCTTGCATAATTTTTTTTTGATAACATGTATTGTCATCACTTCAATTGCATAGCTGGACATCAACTTCTTTCGTGTATCAATAATTCGACCCTCGTGTTTGGCCCACATTTTGACTAAGATGATACTCTTTTTAATAAGATTTTTCTTGTGCATTGCCATATTTAGTAGAATTCCTTGCTCAAATACTTTGTACTGATAGGATTTTGAATTTAGAAACTCTTATGTAGTAGTGTCTTTGCGACTCATGGATAATAGAGGTAGCATTTAAATCGATAATGATAGCCAACAAGATGAAGATGTATTTGAGTTGGGATTAAAGCATTCTTATGATGGCAAAGGGAAAAATAGCTCATCCACGTAAAATATTTCACTTTAATCCACTCCAAGCATTGTGGATAAGCAAGCACAAACACCCTCTTAATTAGTTTACTGTGTTTGATAATGCGAAGAAGGCGCTAGAGGTTCTTTGTCCTAAAACTGTTTCTTGTGCAGATATCTTAGCATTGGCTGCAAGGGATGCAGTCACTTTGGTCAGTACTTTTTATCTTAAATCTTTAAAACAATAAAGTATTGAAAATCGACATGTTTTGAAGTGAAATTTGGAGTCTTGTTTGATCTAAATGCAGTCTGGAGGACCAAATTGGAATGTTCCAAAAGGAAGAAAAGATGGAAGAATTTCAAAAGCAACCGATACACGTCAGCTACCTGGTCCAACCTTCAATATTTCACAGTTGCAACAAAGATTTTCTCAAAGAGGTCTCGGGACAGAAGATTTAGTCGCACTCTCGGGTAACTAACCAAATTTTGCCTCTTAGAACATCAACACAACACGGAAAAATGTTAAAATTTTATGACTTTATTATTTACCAATGTCTTTATATGGCTTATTTATATGGTTCAATATAGTCTTTTTAGCTCAAGTGATTGGACGCAAAAGAGTTAAGAAGTCCAACATATATGCAAAACATTTGGGTCAAATCGAGCAAGGATCGTACTAGTGATTTATTTAATGAATATGGACAACCGGTTGTTTTGTATTTTATTTGGACATGAACGAACTAGAAAGGAATTGTTTCGTGCTTGTTTCGTACGTAAGGATGTTGCGTCAGGATCATCTACGATGACTCAAGATTATATAACATAATTTAGTAGACTTTATTTTAGATGGTGATAACTTTTTGTGCATGATGTTAACTCAATCATGTGAAAAACCTTCTTTCTGTAATGGTCTTATGGAAATGACATGTTTCGATCTTTATGAATTTTTGGACTTGATATGATTTAAGACTTACTAATCGTCTCATATATCGTGTCTCAAATAGTGATTAATGAGAATTGTGAGCGTCCTTTAAAGTATTGGACAAGGTGTCCTAATATGTGTCATGTTAGGATACAAAATTTGGCCGTAACAACCTTTTTAAGACCTTTCTATTTGTACCAAAATGGTTATGTAGACATACAATTCATCCTATAAGAACACCTTTAAGGACTCATAAATGTGTCCCCAAAGAAAGTAATAGGTAACCATATGTTAAAGCACCTTAAAGCATCCTATTAAGTGGCCTGTTAAGACACAATCTGCGTCCAATAAAATATTTTTATACAACTGTTTTATTTGTTTAATAATATTTTGTTTCATAGGATGTTTAAATGTGTCCTAATACCATTCTACACCTAACATAATGCCTTATTATGTGACACTTATAGTGTTGGTCCTATAATGTTAAAAGTTCTATAAACTAGACTAATAAGACACTTATGGGCGTCTTATAAAATATGTTTTGTTGTAGTGTCACAAGAAAGTCTTGTTTGCTCATAAGATATATTGCATTTACTTAATAATAAGAATTTGTTAAACGATCTATTAGGGTTTTTGTTTCACAATCGCTTGGGGTTTTTAATAAATGATCGATTAGGGTTTAAAGTTTCCATTTATTACATTGATTTGATTGATCGTATTTATTACCTACAGTTTCAAATGTACTTATGAAGATTTTATGACCAATTGAAGTCTAGGGTTTGTTTTTAGATCTTCTTGTTTTTCTCTTTTTCATGATGTTCTTGCTAGTTTTTGGGTTAATTATTTGGTTTGATGGTTGATGATGTGGACGAGAAGGATACAAGTTCATTGTTAAGAATGATGGGAAAGGTTCCACGTGAGAATGATATTAATTCGATATTGTCAAGCTTTAATGCTATAGTTAAAAATTTTGAAGGTAAGAAAACCGATTCAGCTACGAATGTTAACAATGATGGTCTTGATGTTGTTGCGTCCACTCCTAATGAGGCTACGTAGCCGGTTTTGCACACCAATGTTGTCCATACTGACCGTAGTAACTAAAAGGTTTTTTTAGGTAAAGGGTTTCTCCGGTAAAATGTATTACTCCAAAAAATGTTTAAATACATAGGATGAGGGTGAATCCCTCATCAAAGCCCATTACATAAGCAAAGAAACACACCTATTATCCTTCAAACCGAACCTATCATAAGAGAGACATGTCAATCCTATGAACTAACAAAAAGCAAACAATGCCTACATTAGCACTACTTCCTACCCCGACTATGAAGACGAATGTCAAATTGATCACAAAAAGCCTGCTGCGCCTCAGGTGAATCATAAACTTGATCCTCATATCTATCATAGAAATCAAAATATTCATCCTCAAGTAGACCTGCATCATTTGCTCCCCCACCTGCTCGATTCTTAGAAGACATATATCAGGAAATATCATCATCAAGCTCTTCAATTTCATCATCCAACTATCCTAATTCTTCCCTCCTAGAAGTACTAGGCATGCAAAACGATGACATATTTACCTCCTTTTCTACTGGATTTCCATTATCATCAACAAGAACAAGTTTCCCATCCAGCATTTGTCTTTTGAGGTCATTAATCCTTCTACTAGAGGGTTAGTATTAGGACTACCAAATGCCTCAGATGAAGTCCCGTGAGCAGAAGAAACCAAATTAGAATTGCCCCCCTTCTTAGGAAACTTTAAATTCCCCTCATTCGTACCTAGCTCGTCATCTTTTTCAACCGTATTAAGCACATCAATGATAAAGTGTCATTTTATACACTATTTTAGAGTCATTTATGTTGGGTTTCAGAAGTTTCTACAACTTAGTGCTGCTACTTATACAAGTTACTAGTGCTAGTTCTACTTAGTGCTGCTGGTGAAGAATGCTAAAGATTTAAGAAAATAGACTAAGTAGTTAGTACTGTTAGTTATAAATAGTTAGGTACCTGGTGAATGGCCATATAGATGTTTAAACGTTGTATGTGACAAGATATTAACTGGTTAGTAGTAATTAGTCCATTGCTAGCATATATAGGTAGTACTTATCTATGTGATAATGCATGAGAAATATTAGGAATAGATATTCATAGATCACTTAATGCATTTGTAACCCATTAGGTGATTCCTTGGTGTATAAAAAAGGAACCCTACTTTACACTAGTTAGATATACAAGTTTCATCACAAATATTCATAGTTAGCTAAGTCTTTAACCAAGCGGATTAATATTAATTAAATGATTTCTGTTTTATTCATTTAGTCTTCTTAGCAGTATAAGAATAATTCTCGCATAACATATAATGTCTATATTTGTACATAGTTATTAGTTCTCTTGTAGTTAGTTTTTTGGATTATATCCAGATTGACTTAACCTACCCTTAACAAACTTAAAGATCTATTCAGACTAGTATCAACAAGTGGTATCAATGCTTGTTGAGAAACTCTAAGTAAGAATAAGATCAAAACAACCTGTTAAATACCTTTAACCTTTCCCAGATCTATTCAATGGCAGGAGAAATGAATTTCATAAATGGATAATCTACCATCACCACCAAACGACTCGAGTTACACCTTTAACAACAAAGTGGTGTAATGTTATTTAGCTTCCCCCTCATACTCTGTCAACTGAATTAAACTCCTTATTCTAAAGAAAGGTGAGTATGACATATGGGCCATGAAATGGAACATTACTTGGGGCATACAGATTATCCTATATGGGAAGTCATACAAAAGGAAAATGGTCCATGTACTGCAAGTCACAAACCGAACAAATGGACAAAGTTAAGGTGTTTTTGCCTCCTAAAAAAACGGCTGAGAGATATTATTTCTAGAGAAAGAGAAAGAAAAGTCAGAACTTTACCTTTGCTCATGGTCTATACCATAAGACCTTTAGCGGCAAAATTTCACAAAATGACTGATGCAAAGAACTGTGGGAAGCTATCAAATACCAAATTATGTGGTCAAAGATGAATCTAAGAAGATGCAGAAATACATACTAAAGCAACAATTTGAAAGCTTTTCTGTAACCAACTCAGAAGGATTATGCACAAAGTATTATGATAGGTTTCAGAGTCATTCCCTGATTACAATCTTGAGATTCATTGGTGCAGGTGTCTGCCCTGAAGATGGCCAAACATGAAAATGTTTTTTTTCTTAGAGTCTTTACCCTGCTTCCTGGTCCCAAGTATCTCTGATAAGGAGGACAATCCAGGAGTAGTGATACTCTTAAGTTATTGAGCTATCTGACTCTCTAGATACAATCTTAGAGTCTTTGAGTCTGATCTATTAAAGAGCTCTGCACCTGTCATCAACTTCCGCACACATAATATGGTGTTTTGAGTTCTTCTAAAAAGCACTAACAGTACTAATGATGTTAGGTACTAACTTTATGGTGTTCTTCAATTCTTCTGCCAAAACGCATAAAGGAAGGATCTTTCATCATACACTTATGAGCTCTAGTACTCGTTTCTTCTTTGCTACTCAATTAAGTGGTTCCACAAATCTAGTTGATCATGAAGATCTTGACATGTTAGAAGAGATCTATTAAGGAAGAGATAGGATTTTGAAATGTGCAAAGTGGCCATTGAATTTCCAAAGATTGAAAGAAGTATTATCAAAAATGAACAAGGACAAAGGCTGCAGTTTGGATGCCAAAGGAACCAGTTGGCTTTGACAATACCAAGGTTTGATTGCTTCAATAGCCATAAACACAGGCACTTCTAGCTAGTAGAGTGCAGCTCAAAAAGGAAATCAAGAAAGCAGTAGGAGAGATCAGGGGCACAACTGGATATAATAGCAATAAGACAAGTATGAGGATAACATGGAAAGACATTAGGAACCTAAAGCTTTAAGTAACTCTTGATGGGATAGTGTTATGATTGTACTGGTCATACGCTGAAGATTAAGTCAAGAGAACTTGCTTTATGGCTCAACACACAACTCATGCGCTAGCTTCACACTGAGGTTTGAGCCAACATGTTGCAAAAGAATTGAGGAATCTTTATGCTTAAGCTTAAGAAATCTCTCAATTTATCGCCAACAAAAAGAAGAGCATCAACTTGGTGTAGCCAAGTATAAGAAATCAAGGCTATACCAAGCTTTAAAAGAAAGGTAAAGTGCACAATTAGACTGCATCAACAAAAACAAGCTAATTGTATGCAAGAAAAAATTAATGTTTATTATTAAAATTGATTTAAGATGATAAAACTAATGTGCTCATATATCAAAGCGAGCACAAACTAGTAGTAAAAGCTTTCAATTAAAAGGAAGAGGTTAAAAATCCAAACTAGAACAAAATTTCAAAGTTCTCTAAAGGCCTAAGTAAACTGCCTAAATAGTCAGATGAGATACTAGAGATTAACTCTAGGCTGTGGGATAAGGAAATACAAATACATGAAGGTATCATACGTTATAAAATGAAGTTAATGAAAGTGTGTTGACAGTCGTCTAGTATGTAGAAATAGTCATATTGAAATGATCAGATTTGGCAAAAGTTAATGAAAGCATAGTTGTTCCCCCTACACCAATGACTGGAATCGTACATGCTTCAAGATGACTGATTTTGTGAATAATGAGCTCAAGTTTACATAAGGTCGAAAAAATAGTGCCAAAAACAAGTGAATCTGATGCTAAAACCTTGATATCTGGCCTCTTGTTGAATTCCTAATTCTAGTGTAAATAAACACCTTTGACTCAGTGCTAGAACCAGCTGAAAAATAAACCCATCTACAGTCAGTTAAATCGCGCAAGTATGAGTCTGATGCTTCCTATCATTAGTAAATCAAAAGTTTGGTCTGATGCTCCTATCATTGAGGAGTATGAGTCAGATAGTGATGATGAATATGTGATTGAACCTTTAAAAGAACAGGAAAAACCTAGTTTTGCTTTTGTTAATACTGTTAAGCGTGTAAAAACTCCTAGGGAAACTATAAAAGAACAGAACACATATAGTCCAAGTCCTAAAGCTAACAAGAGAGACTGGAATGGTTTAATGTCTAAAAAGCTTGGTTTGGGATATGGTTTCACTAAAAAGGCATGCTTTGTATGTGGTAGCTTTAGTGCTGCTACTTATACAAGTTACTACTCCTAGTTCTACTTAGTGTTGCTGGTGAAGAATGCTAAAGATTCAAGAAAATAGACTAAGTAGTTAATACTGTTAGTTATAAATAGTTAGTTCTGCCAGTATACATGTTAGTACTGGTAGTAGAGTTAGTACTGTTAGTAGTAAGTTAGTACTACTAGCATATATAGATAGTAATGCTTATGTGATATGCATGAAATATATTCGGAATAGATATGCATGATCACTTAACGCGTTTTGTAAGCCTATTAGGGTTTCCTTGGTGTATAAAAGGAACCATACGGCACTAGTTAGATATACAAGTTTCACAAATATTCATAGTTAGTAATCTGTAACCTAGCAGATTAATAGTAATCAAAGTTCTGTTCTATTTATTGTTCATCTTAGCAGAATAAGTTAGTTTCCGCATAACTTATATTGTTCATAGTCATTGTTTCTCATGTAGTTAGTTTGGATTTATCTAGATTAGCTACCACCATTAACAGGCTAGAAAGATCTATTCAGACTGGGATCTACAATTTAACCCCCTACATCATGCAAATATGCCAGATTATGTCCTTAATCATTTGTTTTCAGGTTTTTAGCACTTGGATGACATTTGGAGGAAATACACATGACTTGGGCTCATTTGAGAAGAAACAGACAAGACTACGGCTCTACACCAAGTATCTTAAAGAACCACGCATACAGAGCATAGAGACGGCGTCGCCAGTATAAAGCGACGACGTCGTGATTTTCAAAGTGACGGCGTCAAGAATTTTGTGACGGCGTTAGAGCGTAGCCGCCTTAAAGTGGATCTAGAACCATCAACGTGGCGACGGCGTCATGGCTTCAAAGCGACACCGTCGCGTCATTTTTCCTATATACAAAAAACACATTTTAGGGTTTTTAGTGTGTAACTTTGTATAACTTTTGGAGACGAACCCTAATCATTCTAATAGCTTTTAGGTCGTCTTTAGGGCCTCAAAACCCAATTGTAACTAACATTAATCAATGTTTTAATCAAGTAAGATTGTTTATCTTTAATTATTCAATATGTCTATGTGTTGTTTGATTGATTTATGTTCTTGCTTTCTTTATAACATGCTAGGCTAAACCCTCCTTTGTATTTACTTATGATTTTATGAAACTTAGATTGTAGATCCTTTTAATGTTTCATCTTTTGATGGATGTGCGCGTTAGGCTTTAGAAAACTAGCCATAAGATATTAAATTGGCATAGACGTCTAGGGAAACGCGAGTATATAGAAAGGATACCATCAGTAGCAGTCTTTATACTACCTTACCCCTAATATGGTTGATCCCTCTTAAGATATTTCAATTGAATTTAATATACTCTTAGGGGCCTTGTAATAGTCTTCATACTACCTTACTTGTGCGTTGCCTTAACAGAATATTAAATAGATGGCGAGTTCGTGTAATTCATTCATGACTTAGGAAATACTTATACATATCATAACAAGTGTGACAAAGCAATATGATTAGGAGAAGTAATCTAAGGAGTAGTACATGATTAAGTAAATACATCTTTTTATCATAAAGTTATCACCACTAGATTAGATTATATTTAGCTTAATTAGTTAAACAAACTAACCTCTCAAACCAATGATACTTTACTACTTTCATAAAAATATACAAATACAAAAAGAATCTTCTCTTAACCCCGTAGACCTCTGTTAGATCTTAATCGAGCCTTCCAAACCTATTCTCCTAGAGAACGATAACAACTCTCGAGTCTTGCCTATACTAGACTACATCGATTAGGTGCACTTCTTAGGGAGTTGTAAAACTTTTTGTTGAAGTCTAACGATAACCACATTAAGTTTTTTGCGCCATTGCCGAGGAATAGTTAGGTTCCGACCATTGTTTAGCTTAGGTCTGCTCGCTTGATTCCTTTCAAGTGAGATTTTTATTTTTGTATATTAGTTTTCTGGTAGTCTATCTCTTCTTTGTGTGTTTGTTTGTAATCTACATTGACTATTCCATTCTTCATTACGAAGAATGCGAATCCATCTAGTTCCACCCTTAATAGTGAGTTTCTTGATCCTAAGAAAAAAATGGAAATTGAGTCATGGCTTAAGGATAGTAAGATTGTTGACCCATTAGTCAGTTCGAATGACCTAGAATACTTTGATACCTTCCCCACCTTAGAAGAATTAGGATATCACGAGTGGCTCTTGAAATACCCTAAACCATCTTGGGTTAAGACAAGGATAAGAACCGAAAACTTAAATAACATTAAGATCTCTTGCATGATTGGTCACTTCCTTAAAAGACAAGCTTACATTGATTTAGAATCACCAATTAATGTTATGTCTAACCAGCATTACAAATGGATCATGAGTAAAGGGCTAGAGTTCAGACAGAAACCATCTAACCCGAGTAAGAGCAACAACTTTATAGGTAGAGTTAGGGGTTTAAAAGTGTTTGTAGGAAACTTCACGTACGAATGTAATTTTATGATTTTGGAGGATACCACTAGCATTATAGATCACCACCTAGGAGAAGTAGTCTTTGGAAAACCATTCGTAAGAGACACTAGCCTTGTTTATGATCAGAAAGAGGGAACAGTTGTGTTCGAAAAAGATAATAAGAAAATCACATTTAAGATGCCTCATAAGATGGAAACATTTAACCATATAGACTTTAAGGATGTAGATGCCAATTCCATACCACCCTTTGTCCTTGAGAATAACTATAACCATGGGAAAACATATTACTCGGATAGCCTAATCTTAGGACCCGAGTATAGAGAAGACGAAAGTATAAGCAAGAAAAATCGACACCTAATGAAATTAGAAAGAGAGGCATGGAAAAGCAAAGAAGAAGTCACTTAAGGACGTGTGACTTTGAGTCTAGCTACAAGACTCGTAAATAAAGAAAAGCACTTTTTGGGAGGTAACCCAATATTTTATTTTCCCGCATTTAGGAGTGTCTTGTGTTTTAATTCTTCATCATGTATTCTTTTATGTTTGAATTATTTTGTAATCATACTTTGTTTTGTTTGTAACTTCGTATTATTTACAATCAAAGGTATTTTGCATAAAATAAGTGTAGGGGGTATATCCGGTTAATAAGAACCAATTCAAACATTTAAAATAACTTATTTCGATTCATTCGCGTCATTTTCGAGTCATATGATTGTAATGATCAATCTCAGGTTTTATGGAGTGTTTTACACAGGATTTAACTAATAAAATTACGTGCAAGAAATTTTTTCAAGAAAAACAAAGAATAAATCTTCACAGTGGGTGGAGACGGCGTCAGGATTTGTCCTAATGACGTCGCTCCACCAAACATGTAAAGATTCAAAAATTTTCAATTAATTTTGAAAAAAAAATGTGTAATATTTAAAACTTGTAAACCTACAGAAACCTATGATTACATCATCACTCTCATCCTATCTGTACTGCTTTTATAGAGTCAACCCTAAAGTTTCGTTGTATCTATCATATCCCGCCGATTTTATGCCAGGTGTAGTTGTCTTTGTCTTTGATTTATATGTTATATTTGATGAGAAGAAGCTTGGAAATTCTTAGAAAGTTTCATTGGATGATTCTTGGAGGACGATTTAACCAGTTATCGCATGTTTCTTCTCCATTATTGAGCAAACCAGGGGAGTACTAGTTTTTTTACTTGTTTTCTTTTCCCTTTATTGGTTTTTATGGGTACTTTTAAGAACACTAGGGACAATGCTAAACTTAAGTGTAGGGGGGAATAAGCCTTAGAAACTATTCCTTCAATTGCCATTTGCTTTATCCTTAAAATAATAGGTAATATATCGAAACATAGCATAAAAGGTAATTTTAACCAAAATTAATTTTTTTTATAACACATACCGACGAAAACCAAGTATTAATAGAGTCTCATGGATAGGAATTTATATGAGTAGCAAAAAAAACCCTCAAATTCCACCCTAAAAATGTTAGATCTACAAGAATTTGGGTATCCATCATTGATACCCAAGATAATTTTACCTTTAGCTTGTTCAAGTTAAGTCTCGAATGCAGTCATATGTGTCTATTCCGTCGTTATGGATGAGTACGTATGGTCTTTGCCGCCTTTTCTAGACCATTCGTATCGGTTTAAAATTATATGAGTGTACCGGTAGTGTATTAAATTCTAGAACTTGTTTTTGTGATGCATCCCGAGACCGCATAGTGAGAACTAGGATTTGCTAGATAAGAGGCATTAGGATTAACCCATGGGTTAAACATGTAATTGTTACGATGGTCACCTCGATCATATAACTATCCCACACCCTTGCCATGCACTCATTTTTAGTACATGATACCCCTAGTACAACCTTCCGAGCCTATCCTTTTCCACGGTTCTTATAATTTTTTGGTTAAGCCAAACTATTAATGAAGAGCATTGTAACCCTTAAACCAATTGTTACACCCAAATTGCCTTAGTCTACCTTGTATGTACTCACCTTTAGTACAGTATTGTTTTAACCTAAGTTAATTATTTGAGCACACAGTTGCTAAGTCCTTATCCTTGTAAATACAATTTTTTGATGATTGGGATTCATGGTAGTATTCATCTTATGAAGAATTAGGGAAGAATAAATTTATTACCCCCAATAGAGCTCAATAAGCTCCATGTTATGTTGATCTACCTCAAATTGGGTCATTAGTTAGATTGTAATTATCGAGAATGTAAAAGTTCAAGTGTAGGGGTGTATCTATAAACCCTCATGATGTATTATATGTTTAAGCGATGACAGGGCAAAAGTGTACAAATTAATTATATATAAAAAAGTGAAAAAAATGTACAGACTGTCATTTACTTATATTTATGTTTATCATAAGAGTCAAGAAAAGAAAATTAAAGGGATTGATGTAGAGTTTTGTTGAGTTTGTATATCTTGTCTAAGTCTTTTGCTTAGCAACCCAAATCAACATGTATTCTTATAAATAATTAGCTAACCCTTTCACCCAAAATTCACCCAAAAAGCCACCCCAAATGTATCTCACCCATTTCCATTTCCATTTATGTTATCATACACCTACACCCCACAACCCTTAAAAGCCCTCTTTGATAGTAATGACTAGTACTTATGCTTAGCGGTGGAGGTTTGATCCTTTACCAAGCTTATGGTAATTTATATGCTATGACAGGTAATGAGTGTTAATTTTCCGTTTCCCATAGTTGTTATAATTTATTATACTCCCGAGAGAATGAGAGAATTCAATACTTATGTGAGGTGCTAGTATATGCTTTCTGTGCTTTTAATTACGACGTCTAGAAGGTTGTGTTGTAATCTGCTTTTAAAGAGTAGGTTAAATGCCCCCAATATTGCTATTGTCTAGGTAGAAAAGCCTATTTGCTTGAGGACAAGCAAATCCCAAGTGTAGAGGTATTTGATAAGGTGTCATTTTCTACACTATTTCAGGGTCATTTAACCCCCTAAATCATGCAAATATGGCCAGATTATGTGCTTAATTGTTTGTTTTTAGGTTTTTAGTATTTGGATGGCATTTAGAGGAAATACACATGGCTTGGGATCATTTGGAGAAGAAACGGACAAGACTACGACTCTACATCAAGTATCTTGAAAACCACGCATACAGAGCATGGAGACGGCGTCGCTACTATAAAGCAACAGCGTCGTGATCTTCAAAGTGACGGCGTTGAGGATCTTGTGACGGAGGTAGAGAGTAGCCGCCTTAAAGTAGATCAAGAACCATCGACGTGGCAACGGTGTCATGGCTTCAAAGCGACGCCGTCGCGTCGTTTTTCCTATATATACAATACCGATTTTAGAGTTTTTAGTGTGTAACTTTGTATAACTTTTGGGAGATGAACCCTAATCATTCTAACAGCTTCTAGGTCGTCTTTAGGGCCTCAAATCCCAATTGTAACTGACCTTAATCCATGTTTTAATAGAGTAAGATTTTTTATCTTTAATCATTCAATATGTCTATGTGTTGTTTGATTGATTTATGTTCTTGCTTTCTTTATAACATGCTAGGCTAAACCCTCCTTTGTATTTACTTATGATTGTAGATCCTTTTAATGTTTCTTCTTTTGATGGATGTGCGCGTTAGGCTTTAGGAAACTAGCCATAAGATATTAAATTGGCATAAACGTCTAGGGAAACACGAGTGTGTAGAAAGGATACCATCGGTAACAGTCTTCATACTACCTTACCCCTAATATGGTTGATCCCTCTTAAGATATTTCAATTGCATTTAATATACTCTTAGGGGCCTTGTAATAGTCTTCATACTACCTTACTTGTGCGTTGCCTTAATGGAATATTAAATAGATGGCGGGTTCGTGTAAATCGTTCATGACTTAGGAAATAGTTACACAGATCATCACAAGTGTGACAAAACAACAGGATTAGGAGAAGCAATCTAACGAGTAGTACATGATTAAGTAAATACATCTTTTTATCATAAAGTTATCACCAGTAGATTAGATTATATTTAGCTTAATTAGTTAAACAAACCAACCTCTCAAACCAATGATACTTTACTGCTTTCATAAAAAAATAAAAATACAAAAAGAATCTTCTCTCAACCCCGTAGACATCTGTTAGATATTGATCAAGCCTTCCCAGCCTATTCCTCTAGAGAACGATAACAACCCCCGAGTCTTGCCTTTTCCACACTACATCGATTAGGTGCACTACCTAGGGAGTTGTAAAACTTTTTGTTGAAGTCTAACGACAACCGCATCAATCAAACAACTTAGAAGTGATTACATGTTGTCTAGCCATTCCAGCTTGCTTATGTGTACCCTTTGAGCTAGCACCATTTTTAGAGACATGTTGATAAACTTGTTTAGTCGACTTAAACTGAACTTTACAGCCCACCTTGAAACCAACCTGAGCTCCTCTAACAGCTTATCTAGGCAACTTCAAATTATTTAACACATCCAAGACAATTTTCTTAGGACATTCATCCAAGACGTGACCAAAAACCTTGCAACATGATCATCTCAGAGGTGACCACTAGTAAGAAACATGAATACTACTTATAGTTTAACCCTTACCCATGAAATTAGGAACAAAAACCATGAGGGTGTCTTTCAACTCTGCATTAGCCGTGACTCAACCATGAGGGTGTCTTTGAAATATGCAGCAACAGAATAGGTAACTGGCGGTGTCATGTCATAATACACAAGCACAAGATTTAAGAGAACGACCTCTATATGAGTCGTTTAAAATATATCCTCGTTGATACATTTAAAAATAAATAAGTTTCAACAATTGGTCCCATGAATTTGCATCACAAGAAAAATCATAATTTTTAATACAACGAGGGCAATTTATTTTCAATTGAAATCCATGAAAATCGTCTGGATGAATGCAGACTCCAATGCACTTGTTATATGTCCAATGAGTTATTCCTGAGAAATACATGCTTAAAATGTCAACATAAAGTTGGTGAGTTCATAGGTTTAATATTTGTAAAAAAAGTGGATCGCAAAATTTGGCCTGGCAAGGCCGTTGTATGAATACAACGCCACAAAACGTAATTACGATTTCCTAAGCTCATAAAACCGAAGCTACAATAACGTTTGGATGTAAAAAAATTCACGAATAATAACGCCAACGCAAGTATTCAACCCAAAACACTCGAAATCCAATATGGTATACGTTCGTTAATTTCGACCTCCAAAACTAGTAAGCACTTAACTTACCCGAATGGAGACGTCAATCCCAATAGATCTATTTATAACACTCGCGCTTACACAAAGTAATTAACGGTTCATGATATTTGGGGCAACATGGGTTATCGCTGCTTAGGCCTAATCGTAATCCTTTAAAATGTAATTACGATCGAGAGTAAAAACAAGCAATGTATCTCACCCTCAGATTTATAAAATGATTGTAAAACAAGTTAAAGCGGGGCTATAAACTCACCTTAAATGAATGTATTGATTTTGAGAAAATTCAAGCAAAGGAAAATGTCACAATAAGATCCGAATGCAACCTAATTAAATATGGGTCAATTTTAAATTATGCAAGTGAAATGAAATGATGTAATATATTTTTGTAACATTATATCACCATGGTATGTGCTTAAATACACATACCTTTTACCTAATAAAATGAGCTAAAAAGACCAATAATGAACGAAAATGACATAAAAATGCATTGTATATATGTATTTTGTGATCTGTGTCTTGCAGGTATGGATTTATCACAAAAGGACAAAAACGAAGCAAAACGGACAAAACCGAGCACGGGAATGAGAAGAGTATGAGAAATCAAAGCCAAAGGCAAATACATCCTTAATAGGCCAACCCATACCTATTTAAATAGGCTGGGTCAGCCCATTAGCTTATAAGCCTAATATCAAAAGCCCTTAAATTATAAATCCATTTCTTAAATACTTATCCTAGTCCAAAACCCCATTCCAAGCCTAAATCAATAACCCGAGCCCAAGTTTCATAAACACAGGGTCAAACATGGGTTAATGAAAAGAATTACTGTTTATCTTTCTCTCCTCCCTCCCAATCTTACACAGGACAATGAACTAGGGTAAAAGTCATCCAAGTACACGCTTAAGGCTTCTAGAAGGGCAACTCCTGACACCTCTGACATCCTCTATAGCCACGCTAGCAATCCCCAGCAGTTTGATTGGCTAATGGTGCGTGTAAGCAATCCAACGGCTCAAAAGATGATGATTATGAGGCGGTTATGATTAGAGGGTCGAGATTGAAGAATGGGACGCTCTTCCTTGGCCTAGAAGGTTCCCTTACCCTCTATAAATAGAGGCTTGGATCGCACAAAGAGGGGTGTGTAGGTTTTAGCATTAGCTTTAGTAATTTAGTAATTTAGTAGCGTTTTAGTAGCTTATAGCTTATTTTTCATGTAACTTTTCTTTTCAAATCATTATAAATATTTGAATATTAATAAAATTCTGTTTGATTTAAATTCGTGTTTAATTCATGTTGTTTTTCTCTTATGCAATTATGGTTTAATTGAATTCAAAATCATCTAATAAGCTCTCATAAGCTCTTAATTACTTCTAAAGCTAGCTTTTATTCAGTTAAGCATTCAAAAGCTGAACTGAATTAGTTAATCACTTCAAATCTCCCCTAAAATACCTTAGCTTAATCTTTAGATGATAAGCCAAATTTAGAAGGGCTTATGGATAATACCACCTTATCATTGATAAGCTGGAGCTTATGTAATAGCTCTAAGAGCATTTTTAGATCCCTGTTTAACTGGGACAAAGGTACCTTCTCTTTTCTTTCATTTAAAGCTTAATTTGTATGTTGCTTATTATCTGCTTATTTTAGCTTATTGTCTGCTTATCCTAGTTTATTTGTGCTTATATTATATGAATATAGCTTAGAATACTTAGTTAATAGTTTAAATCAGTTTAGTTCAAGTTTATATAGTTCTGTCCAAGCTTTAGTGATATTAGCTTATTAGTTTAGCTTATCAATTGGTGCTTATCTTTCCTTAATTTTTTCTCAATTGTACTTAATTTGCTTTGTGTTGTATCTGTTGTTACAAGTTTAAGCTTAATTCAAACTTTTGTAGCCTAAAAATGAGAAAACAGCTTTTAAAGGGGTGTTTGGGATAAGCAGCACTAACCTTAGTTAGTGCTGTTTGACCTCTCATTGGTCTTTAAGCTAACTTTGTGAAGCTTAAATTAAGACTTATTGACAGTCTAATGTAGTTTTTATGGTTTAAAATTGAGTTTTATGGTTTCATCTAAAAGTTCTTAGGATCTGACGTCTTATTGCTTTTTCAAATTGTTTAAAATTAGATTTGATTAGTTTATGCAGTTAGGTGTAAGTGTAATGCTTGTTTATGATTCAAAATGCAGTAGATTAAGTTTGGTTTAGTTGTTGCAATTGTAATTTGAGTTTAAGTCAATCTGTCATATATTTTAAGTCTCAGATTCAAAGTTTAGAATCCAATTTTCAATAGTATCTTTAGGCTAGATTAAGTTTGTTTAAAGATCTTAAATTGATAGTATAAGCTCATTAAGAATCAAGCTTAATCTGTTTTTAGCTTTTACCCTTTTTCTTATGCTTATTAAGTTTGTTTTCTTAGCTTAAAAACTATCAAAAGTCTTTTAAAAATATCATTTAGAGTAAACTGTCTACTTAGTTTTAGGTGTTGTTTTTAGCTTATTTAGTTAGCTTAATTCTAGTTTTAAGAGATTGTTAGGTCTAGGGTCAAGTCTGGTTTAAGCTTATTAAGTTTCTTTTGCTTATTGTGTAACATCCGGCAATTTTCGGAATTTTAAAGGACTATTTTAATCTTTGACTTTTCGAGTCTGACTTAACTTTTTGACTTTTGGTATTTTATTTTCACATAAAAGCGATTACCGCGTAACCGGTAATTTTTCAGAACATATTTAAAGGAGATATATGTTATTCCTAAGTTTATTTATCAAAAACGAGCAGCTAAATCACGTTTTCATTATTCGGACCCTAAAGAAATTTGATGTAAAACGATATTTCAGACAACTTTTTAGTT
>BQNB010072839.1:0-32304 GCA_026074375.1 Tanacetum coccineum
CGTCAATACGCCATCCGAAGAGGCCTCATTATGAAATTCCCTAGTAATATAGCACTTCGATAACTAATAACATATATATATATATAGCTATATCACCATCTAATCGTTTAAGTGAAATCGTATTTATAAAGTAAAAACGTTTATAATTACGTCTTTAGTAAAAATGACATAACGTAGTGTTAAGACGAGTGATCATAATATTGCATTTTTAAGTTTCCGAGATTCTGTTATGAATAGTGTTTTTTTACTGTTAATTACAGAATACACAATTTACGCAAAACTCGTAAATGTCGTATCTTATTCGTTATAGCTCCGTTTTTAGCGATTCTTTCGAACACGTTCTCGTATTTGAAAGTTTTATCATATTATTGATGTTTACAAAGCATAAGTTACTGCCATGAATAGTAACTTTTATAAAATTTGTTTTATAAAGTATTTAGCGTCGTAAACTCGTAACTAGCGTATCTTCTTCGTTATAAATCTGATTTTCGAGTTTCTTATCATTTTGGAATCCTTATGAGATGTACTATCTTTATAAAACCTAACATGGATGTTAACAAATTAGAACCAAAACAGCAAGTTTGAAAGGTTGTGATTAAAACATGTTTTAAGCTCGATTTTTGTACCATTAAGCTTCAACACCTTATTACAACTACTTCACAACATTTCTATCTTATGTTTTACATATATAAAGTCCATTAGATCATGCTTTGCTCAAGTGTGTTCAAGATAACAAGTTTAACTACCATTTTCACTTGTAACTCATAAGTTAACATTAGAAACCCTAATTTGTACATATACATGTTTATACTTAAACAACATGTTAAAACACTTATACATCCCTTTTAACATCATATTAGCATCCATGTGACATGTAAATAAGTTCATAAAACATTAATCATAAGTAAATATCCATTTTACATATTCAAAAGTACCCTAAATGGTGATTTAGCTAAATATAACATATGAACACATAAAATCTTAGTTATGAAAAGATAAAGGTTTGAAGAGGACCTTATGATGAACAATGATGATAGAAAACACAATCTAAACCCTTGTTTAGATTAAAAACCAAAGCTAGCACACTTGAAAACCCTAATTTCCTTTGAAAACCCTAATTTCCTTTTCTTGCTTCCTTGCTTGCAAATGCTTAACCAAGTCTTGGATCCTTCTTAGAATACCTTAAATATGATGTGTGTATGCTTGTATAATGATAGAAAATCAAACTATGGATTTGTTTTGGTTTGGTTTTTGAGCCGTGGGTTTTGGAAGAGAAGAGAGAAAGATTTTTGTGATTTTTGGTTAAGTGTTTATGAAAGTAAGAGTGAATGCATGTGCTATTTATAGTGCTTAGGAGATATTATCAAGATATTTGATGTCTAGTGGAAGTATGCAAGGTGGAAAGACTTGGAAAGAAAGTTGAAGCTTATCTTGGATAAGTTTGGCTAGTCATGAGTTCAAGTGGATGCAAGATGCATGTATGGAGATATTTGTGAAGTTTTCTTGGTCCAATCTTGTCCTCCTAGTCATATGTACACGAAATCATGCTTGTGTATAAGTTAGGATATGTTTTGATCTTTTATATAATGAATACTTGCATTATATTAAGTATAATGTAGGATAGACTTAATAAAATGTATAACTTGCACATGGTAGAGTTTGATTTGAATTCTTTCATGAAGAATATGTATAATGTGATAAATACTTGAAGTTTTAAATAAACTTTAAGTATTGGGTATAAATTTTGGGTATTTGATGAAGCGTAGATAAGTTAACGTGCTTCCGGGAAGGCCTAAACGTATTTTATCGCGAAACGTAAACACTTAACGTAACCAATAAAAATAAAATGTGCAATGATAATAATTATCCTCTAAATAATCATATAACACTTGCTTGATGTAAACATTTAATTGTTTAATGCCCGTTTACATTGAATGATCATTTTTAGTTTACGCGATTTAGCTTAACGATTACGATTTAAAAGCAAACGCGTAAAACCCTAAAAATAAATTGTGAATTACATAACGTCGTACAATGACCTAAAACACGAGGTGTTATAGTCTTCCCCCGTTAAATGAGCCTTGTCCTCAAGGCTTATCACACGGCACTTGACGACGGTGCAGTCTTGGTGAAGAGGTGTGGATATTTCTTCCTGAATTGATCTTCACGTTCCCACGTAAACTCAGGACCCCGCCTAGAGTTCCATCGAACCTTGACAATTGGGACACGGCTTCGCCTCAATTGTTTGACTTCGCGATCCATGATTTCTACAGGCTCTTCAACAAAATGAAGCTTGTCATCCACTTGGAGTCCTTCCAACGGAACGACTAATGGATCGTCAGAATAACATTTCTTCAAGTTGGATACATGAAACGTATTGTGGACCCTGCTCAGCTCTTGAGGAAGCTCAAGCTTGTAAGCAACGGCTCCAACCTTTTTCAACACTTTGAAAGGTCCGACATATCTGGGGTTTAACTTCCCCCGTTTGCCAAAACGTACGACCCCTTTCCAAGGCGAAACCTTAAGCATAACTTTATCTCCAACTTGAAATTCCATCGGTTTACGCTTTAAATCGGCGTAGCTCTTTTGTCGATCGCGAGCGGTTTGAATCCTTTGTTTGATTTGGATGATCCTCTCCGTTGTTTCTTGCACTAATTCTGGACCAGTGAGTTGAACTTGTCCAACCTCGGCCCAACACACGGGTGAACGACACTTCGAACCATAAAGTGCTTCAAACTGTGCAGCCTTAATGCCTAGTATGATAACTATTTATTGTATGAAAACTTGACTAATGGCAAATGTTTAACCCAACCATTTCCAAAGTCGATTACACTAAGCACGTAGCATATCCTCGAGAGTTTGGATGGTTTCCTCTTCGCTTGTCCATCGGTTTTGCGGATGAATGCAAACTCATATCCAAACATGTACCCTAAAGCGTTCTGAAGTGACTTCCAGAAAATTTAATGCGAACCGAGGGTCCCTGATTCATAGATAATTGAGACAGGTATTCCATGCTTCGTGACTACCTCCTTTAGGTACATTCTTGCCAAGTTTATCCATAGGTTTCATTTCCCTCATTGGCATAAAATGATGGGCGCGACTTTGTAAGTCCGGATCAAACGATCAAACTAAATATGTCATAACCTTGTGACACTTAGTGAAGGCTTCGTGACAAATTCATACGTGATGTTGTCCCACTATCCACATGAGGTAATCCTCGGGCTACACTAACAAACCCGATGGTCTCTGATGTTCGGTCCTTGACCTAGCAACAGTCAAACATTTGCTAACATAGGTGGTGATTTGGCTTTCATATTGGGCAAGAAAAGTGCCTACAACATTGGCCACAAAACAACAAAACAATAAAGTAGAAAATAAAAATACACTGAAAAAAAAAACTCAACAACACAAAAGAATAACCCCCCCCACCCCCCCCACCCCCCCCCCCCCCCCCCACCCCCCACAAAGACAAAAATACACATGTAGGGCCAAGCCAAGATAAATACATAACCAACTGAAAAGCGAATACAAAAGAGGCCAACAAACAACAAACAAAAAAAAGAACAAGAGATATAAATAGAAAAAAATGGCCAGGGCCCCAAACAAGACTAGACCAACCCAGACATAAATTGGGCCAGACAAAAAACATCAAGCAAAAAATGATAGCAGGCCAAAACCCCCCCACCGCAGTAGGCCAACCGAAATCGATTGGGGGGGGGGGGGGGGGGGGGGGGTGGGGGGGGGGGGGGGGGGGGGGGGGGTTGGGTGGGGGTGGGGGGGGTGAGTTTTGGGTGTGGGGGAGAGGAGGTTGGGATTGTGGTAAATGTCTGCGGACTATATTTTCGTCTGTGACTCATGCACGATCCCACAATCCATAAAATACTCTATTTACATCCTGGTTCTATCTGACAAAAATTGTACCTAGCAATACAGACATCACACTGGGGGGAATCCTATATCACATCCCTATTTCTTCAATACCTGGTAACATCTTGTCAGAACCAGATGAATAAGTAATTAGAACTTGTGGGACTCGTGCATGATCACAGTCCTTAAGTCGCCATAACATGGTAAGCCTTACTCCGCCAGTTAGCACAGAGTTCCATCTCACGAGTTCTAACTTTTCCGTTCAAGTTCTCTCCAGATCTTTTGAATACCTTCCCAATATACCCCCAACATCCTCCTTCTTGATGTTCTCCGGCTTTCGTGCTTCAGTCTGAGCTTTCAAGATTTGTTTAGGAAGATCCAAGCCAATAGTCATCACTAAGGCCCGAACCCTTAGTGGTTCTCGTTCCTTCCTGCTCAGAGCATCAGCAACAACATTCGCCTTCCCTGGGTGATAACGAATTTCGCAATCGTAATCACTCAGCAACTCTAACCAGCGACGTTGCCTCATATTTAATTCCTGATCAAGAATGTGTTGTAAACTCTTGTGATCAAGTGAACACAGTGCACTGGTTCCGGTACAGATAGTGCCTCTAAATCTTTAGAGCAAACACTACCGCCCCAAGTTCTAAATCATGAGTCGTATAGTTCTTTTCATGAATTTTTAACTGGCGTGATGCATAAGAAATCACCTTTTCTCTTTGCATCAACACAGCGCCCAAACCCTTCTTTGAAGCATCACAGTATGCGATGAAATCTTCGCTTCCCTCAGGTAAGGCCAGGATTGGTGCACTGCACAGCTTCTGCTTCAACAGTTGAAAAGCTGCTTCTTGTTTATCGCCCCAATCAAACTTGACACCTTTCTGGGTTAGTTTGGTCATTGACTTGGCGATCTTTGAAAACCCTTCGATGAATCTTCTATAATAGCCGGCAAGGCCCAAAAATTGGCGAATCTCTGTTGGTGTTTTAGGAGACGCCCAATCTTTGATAGATTCAATCTTGGCAGGGTCAACGTGAATACCTCGACAGTCAATCACGTGACCGAGGAATTGTACTCTGGAGATCCAGAATTCACACTTGGAGAACTTGGCGTACAATTCTTCCTTCTTAAGCAATTTCAAGATCTGCCTAAGGTGTTCTTCATGTTCCTTCTTACTTTTAGAGTAGATCAAAATGTCATCGATGAAGACAATTACAACTTGCCAGATACGGTTTACACACCTGGTTCATAAGGTCCATGAACACGGCCGGTGCATTAGTCAAACCAAAAGACATGACTTGGAATTCATAGTGACCGTATCGAGTCCTGAATGCAGTCTTGGGAATGTCTTCTTCTCGAACCCTCAACTGGTGATACCCTGACCTCAGATCGATCTTTGAATAAATACTCGATCCTTGCAGCTGGTCGAATAGGTCATCGATCCTTGGGAGTGGGTAACGGTTCTTCACTGTCAGTTTGTTCAATTCCCTGTAATCGATGCACATCCAAGACCATCTTCTTCTTTACAAACAGAACCGGACTCCCAGGGGAGGAACTTCTGGTCTTATGAAGCCTTGTCCTAAGTCTGTAGTTTCTCAGCTAGTTTCTCTTCATTTCGGACGGGGCTAATCTAATGGTGCTCATGCTTACAGGTTAGCACATGGTACCAAATCGATTCGAAACTCACTTGTCGAGTGGGTGGTTATACTTGCCAATCCTCAGGAAAAACTTCAGGAATTCTTGAACAACTGGCACATCTTCAAGTCGTTTCTCCTTTGACTTGTCTTCGTCTTTGGTTGCGGTGATATTTGCTAAGAATACGTGACATCCCTTCGTTAAATACTCTTGAGCCTTAGTACACGAGATGATGTTTAATCGGGTCCCGTGTTTATTGCTGCTTCCGTCACCTCGAATGATTAAAATTTCGTCTCCAAAAGGAACACGAACGATCTTTTCCGCACAGACAATAACGGCATGGTACTTTGCCAACCAATCCATGCCAATTATCACGTCAAAACTACCTAGTTCTACGGGCATTAGGTCTATGTTTCAAAGGATGATGTTAAGAGTTTAACGTACAAAAAAACCCGATAATAGTGTTTAACCTAACAATTCACCCGTCGGCTAGTTCGACATTATAATCATGATCTAATGCAGTTGGAGTGATAAAATTTCTAGAGCTAAATGCAGTAGATACAAAACTCCTATCGGCACCGGTATCAAATAAAATAGATGCATACGGTTGTTAGGAGAAACGTACCCGGTGACGACATTGGTTTGTCCGGGTTTGCCCTGCATTGCCCACAGAATTACACCTTTTGCTTGAGCCTGGCATTCCAACCTGATACCCCGGTTTTTGTTATCCTTTAATTTTGGACAATCCTTCTTGGAAACGCCCTTATGGAGCACCACAATCAAACAAATGTTTGCCCCCCTGATTAGCCCTAATGTTGACATTTGGGGATTCCTACAGTCACGAGCTAAATGACCAAATCGGTTGCACTTGTGGCATTTGGGAGCACAAGGACCATCATGGTGATAGTTACATTTGGAACACAGAGGTCTAGGCCCTCCGTATGGTCTCCTGTCACCATTTCCTGTGGCATAAGCTCTTCCAGTGTTTTGTCTCTTGTTTGGTTGCTGATTCTGGTTGTTCCTGGCGGTGTCATCAGACTTTCTTTTGTTGTCAGCCTGACGTTCAGCCCAAGTGTTGATCTTCTTGTCCATGAGTTCAGTGGCGAACTCGATGGCATCCTGCATAGTTTTTGGCTTAGTTGCCATCACACTGCCATGGATCGTGTCGGGCAAGCCACCGACATATTTCTCAACTTGGTCTATTTCTTCCGAAAACATCCGATCGCACATTAGTGCCAGTTCTTGGAAACGTTGGCTATAGGTTACCACATCGGTACCCTTCACCTTCAAATTCCACATTTCAAACTCCAGTTTCTTAATTTCACCCCTTGGGCAGTATTTGTCTGTCATCATCTTTTTCAGTGTCCTCCATGGCATTGCATGGGCAGCTTCAGGAGTAGTGGTCTTAACATGGGAGTTCCACCATGTAAGAGCATTTCCTTGCAGGGTACATGTAGCAAATTTGACCTGGCATGCTACTGTACAGTTGCTTATGCTGTAAACAGACTCCATCTTTTCAAACCACTGAGTGAGTCCGACAACTCCCTTAGTGCCCTTGAAGTTCAAGGGTTGGCATTTTAGGAAGTCCGGGTAGGTGCATTCACGAGCAACTTGCACAGGCCTTCTGGTACCCGTTCCTGAAGTATGGCTATCATCGCCATTCCTGGTTGCATCACGTGGCTGCCCAGTGCAGCATAACCGCCCTTTCGTTAATCATTACCTGAATTTGGGCATTGGTGACAGATGTAGTGGTATGAGTGTCTGTGACTGGTGTTGGTGTTTCATCTGGGTTTAACCTCATGGTCTTTGTAACATTTCTCATTTTCGTGTCATTGTACGACTCCATTAATGATCACTATTTATTTTAGTCCGATACGCGTTTACTTTTAATATTTACTTTTAAGCTAAATCGCGTAGACTAAAAATAATCAATGAATGTAAACGGTCATTAAATAAATTAAGGTTTACATCAACCAAGCAAGAAATAATTATAAAGAATATAATTATGTACTTTGCGTATTTTATTTCTATTGGTCACGTAAAAGGGTTACGTTTCGCGATAAAATACATTTGGACACACCCCGGAAATACCTAGACTTACCTAGACTCAAACCAATACCCACTTTTATAACCTCAACACAAAAGTTCATCAATTTTGTGCCTATAACCCACTAGGTCCGGTTAGGGGTCCAAAACAACTAGGAAATCTTCCTACATATTCCATAAACATGTACAACTATGGTTCAATAAATTGAATGTCCTAATGGTCTCCTAATGACAAATTATCCATTAGGTAATGACCATTTCCTTCCTTGATCCATACTTAGCCGCGGTTAACCAAGAGAAGGGCACACAAACCATATCATTTCGTATCTTAAGCATATCTTGTACCAAAATCCTCTAATTAAAACTTGTACTTAGTGGTTTAGCTAATACAAGGTGCAACTAACTAAAAACTACAAAACCACACTTAGGAGGGCACGGTTTGGTTTGTGTAGGACTAGAAAATGAGTAACTAGTTATTTGTCTATAAATACACACTCATATCTTACCATTTGACACTCTTGTTAACTCACACACACCTCAAACTCTCTCTTCTCTCGATTCGGGTCACAAACCGCAAAGCAACACCTTCATACCTTCCTTTGAACCAACAATATACATTAGGGTTTCTATAGCAAGTGCATAAGGGGTACACGAGCCAAGAGTTGGCATACAAACCTTAACACAAAACTTAATCCATTATTGTGTAAAATGCCACTAGGGGCCGGTTACACACACTCATACATCTAGGAAATCATTAAAATCTCCTAATGATCCCTACAAGTACATGTACATCCTAAGTCCCATTAATGCATGTCCTAATTGTCTCCACTAAGCTATTGTACATTGGTTAATAACCAATTTACTTCTCCATTGCCCCCTAGATTACGATTACATACATGTACGTGCATAATTCATAAGATTTTCATTATCTTAGCAAATCTTGTACCAAAATCCCCTAATTAAGAATTGTACTATGATGGTTTAACAAAACCATGTGTGGGTAACTAGAAAACTTCAAAAACCACCTCCTAGGGCACAAATCTGGTTCGGTGTGGGTTGTTTGTGAAACCAAGAGAGTTAACTAGCTTCTTATCCTATAAATACACACATACTCTCACCATTCTACACTTTTACAACTTACATACTCCCTAAACACTCTCAAACAACTACACCCATATTTATTTCTTGTGTTCGAGCTTCAAACCGCAAACAAACACCTCCCTTGATCTCATTCGAACCCACAAACATTTCTAGTTGTCATACAAGTTTACAAAAAGGTTTACACGAGCTAGGGTTGGGTATCTACAAAGCTTTGAAACTTAGGGTTTGATTATTGATCCTGTTTTACACACGTGGGTCGCCACATTGCTTACATACACACACGTTCAAGAAGCTAGGACCTTTGTAAGTGTCTTAGCCTACGTCATATTCAAGTTTTATGTTTGCTTCATGTGTCATAAGGCACGATTATTATGTGTTAACAAACTAAACATGGTTCATGTCTGGCATGACATAACCCATGTCCACGTCTCAATATACAACATATATAGACTTGTGTGGTGAACCAAAAGCCATAAGGCACGTAACAAAGATCTTGTGTATGAGCATGAATGTTTAAATACGACATGCACACGTAAAATATTTAACCGAGAGGTTGGATTAACTTGTTTGGAAACGGAAACACTTTCATGTCACGTATCATAATACTTAACAACTCGTCTTGCTCAATAAAGGATGTGTACACTATAGTATATGCGAACTAGGGTTGTTTGGGATATGTCGAAATAAGTTAGCGGGAGTTAGTACTACTAGGAGGGTTAGTACTGCTAGTAGAAGTTAATACTGCTAGGCTTAAAGGGTTAGTACTGCTAGCAGGGTTAGCACTGCTAGCAGAAGTTAATACTGCCAGGCTAAAGGGGTTAGTACTGCTAGCAGGGTTAGTACTGCTAGCAGAAGTTAATACTGCCAAAACACGGCTCTCAAACATCTATAACGAATTTTTAACTCACTAATGGGTTGTAATGATACGGGCTAAATTAGAAGAATAATACTTGCAGGACTTAAGAACGTTAGTATGTTAGCAGATGTTAGTATGCTAGCCAAGGGTTAGTACTACTAGCAAATTAGTACTTCCAGCAGCGTTAGTACTGCTAGCAGAAGTTAGTACTGCTAGCAGAGTTAGTACTGCTAGCATATTGTTAATACTGCTAGTATATTAATAATACTGTTTTGACATTCCTGAACTTGAGGGACTGTTTGAACTCATCGAACCAAAAAATGTTATTTTGTAAAATAGAAGGACTAAACGTATCCAATATGAAACTCTAAGGGTTTTGTAACGGTATTAAATATTCTATTTTAAACTATAAGGACCGTTTTTGCCAATGATGAAAACCTAAGGGTATTTTATATAATTAAGTGATTTAAATAAACACTTATGGTATCGGACTAGTCGTGATATAATACGGATACTTATATAACTAAAGTCACGCGAATGATAAATAGGTGTATTTATTATTAATACTTAAACACCTTGTGAACTTAAAAGTATATGGTCGTACACCTTTCCAAGAGCAAACAGGAAAACAAATACAATTAAACGTGTTACAACACACACAAGTAAATAACAGTACATATATAAAACTAGCAAATTTATTGTGGTTTTAGGCATTGATCGTTTAGCCCTCAAACTTGTTAGACTAAGACTGGCAGTATTTTACTTAGGTATTTGACGGGTGTGTTCATACCTGCTTGGATAAATAATATTAATCAGAGGACTACTTCTTAAGGGAGTTCGTAGAGGCCCCATGTTTTAATGTTATTTAAATGATTTACATCTTTGGGGTGAGAACATGCTTTGTTTTTACAAATTGGACGCAAGTGTACATTTTATACAACGATCACGTGTTTGCCTAAGTAGCGATAACCCATTGAGCCCTTTATCATGAACTGTTAGTTGCATAGTTGTAGTTGGGAACTGCATTGTGTGAGCGCGAATGTTATTGATAGATCTATTTGGGATTGACAATCCTCGTTCGGGTGATTAGCTATCACTGGGAACGAACGTATACCATGTCGGATTGGGATGTTTCGGGTTAGAACATCATTCTAACGGCATTCATTGGCAATTTATTGCCATTCATTACCATGTCGCGCTTCAGTGTCATGAGGCTTAGGAACACATGACCCACGTTCCTAGATTTGGCATGTGTTTTGCTAAATCATACACTTGGAAATCTTGCGGTCCTACTATTGATTTACATAAACCTATGAATTCACCAACTTTATGTTGACGTTTTAAGCATGTTTTTCAGGTCAATAAGGGCCGAGGGTGCGATATAATTGGAATACATTAAGTGAAGAGTAACACTTTCAAAGATTTGGGGTTCATTACATTTTGGGAATATTCTTATGTTAAAAACCGGAATTCTTGTTTTATATTGTTGGCAAATTTGAAGCCACGAGGCTTATGTAACAAACAAGTATTTTGTTATTCCAATGTAATCTTTTTCTTATGACCTTGTTTAGTAGTCGTTCTCATAATGTGTGCTATTGTTCCATAAATGTAACGCCCGCAGTTATTTCAAAACATTCAGCTGCTGTTTGCTTCAGATTTGAGGGTGTTTACGATATTTCTATAACACCTCGGTTTTCGGGTGATATGTTCGACAATATCGTAATCACAATTTATTTTAGGGTTTTCAGCGTTTTGCTCTTAATGTAATCGTTTAGCTAAATCGCATAAACAAAAAATGTCATGCATGTAAACGGGCATTTAAATGATTAGAACGTTTAATCAAGCAAAGTGGAAATGATTATTATATGTATAATTATCAAACTTTGGTTCATTTATTTTTTAAATTGGTTAAAGGTTAAAATGCTTACGTTTCGCGATTTAAATTGAGTTTCGGCATTATGGAAGCTACAAATAAAACCTAAACTACGCTTACAACATATACCCGATATACCCAATACACAAAATAATCAAATTACATCACATATATGAGTTTGTGGCGTATTTGGTTGAAGTAGGACCCAACAAATATCTAGTGCATGTCAATTGCCTAAAAATAAGGTTTGGCAATTATCAAGGCACTAAGCCTTACACCTTTGTTACCACTTTGACTACTTGCCCTAGGAACCTTCCTTGAAGGCCTTGGGATTAGTCTTGCAATCTATATAAAGCCTTAGCTAACAGTAATACACACATCTATCATTTTTCCAAAGTTGTAAACAAAAATCCAAAACCTCTCTTTGCTCTTTATACATATCCCATGGCTCAAAAATCCTTATGATACACAATCCTTACAAATTTTCTACCACTAAACAAGATACAACTTCAATCTAATACCTACTTAATGGTGTTTCAAGGCTTGGTTAAAACATTTGGCAAGGAAGGATAGCAAGAAAAGGAAGCTAGGGTTTATTTGGGCAAAATTAGGTGTTTTCACCTTTTATTTTTAAAGCCAATGGTTTATAATCACAAGGGTTTTGTGATTGTTATTCTTTTCTACTACTCAAGCCACTCAAGGTTTTTTAAAACCCTATTCATTTCATACTTTATGTTTTTATGTGTTCATAGTTTTATTTAACTAAAATCACCATGTAGGGTACTTTTTGAATATGTAAAAGTTTTTTCTATGTCATGTTTTGGTGAGCTTATTTACATATTATATGGCGCTAATATGATGATTTAATGAAAGTATAACTCTTTGATACACACTTGGTTTTTTAAGTATAAAAAGATCATGGAGTAACATGTAAAAATTAGGGTTTCATTAACAACTTTGATTAAATAAAGATTAGGGACTTCGTTATCTTGATCATATGGGAAAATATGAACTAATGGCTAATTATTTGGGTTTAAAATGACATAAGATATTAATTGTTCGTAAAGTAGTTGTAACAAGGTGTTGAAGCTTAATGGTCAAAATCAAGCTTTAATATGTTTTAGTCAAAAAACTTCAAACTTTCTGTTTTGGTTCGAATTTGGTAAGACTATATTAGGTTTTATAAAATAATTACATCTCATCAGGATTCCAAAATGATAATAAACTCGAAGATTGGATTTATAACGAAAGAAGATAGCTAGATACGAGTTTAGCGCTAAAATACTTATAAAACAATTTTTATAAAAAGTTTAACTATTCATGGCAAAATCTATATACTTTGATAAACATCAATAATATGATTTATACTTATCATATATGGAGTATGTTTTCAGAATAATCGCTAAAAACGGAGCTATAACGAATAAGATACGACAAATTTCGGGTTGCGTTAAATTGTTGTAATCTGTAATGAAACAGTTCAAAAACACTGATTCACAACAGAATTTTGAAAACATAAAAGTGTGATTTTATGATCCACACGTTTATTAATGAAAGAAGTGGGGCGTAAGAACGCGAGAAACGGAATTAAAACTCGACAAGTTATGTCATTTTTGCTAAAGGCATAATTTATAAACGTTTTTACTTTATAAATACGATTTCACTTAAACGATTAGATGGTGATATAGCTATTTAGATTATATGTGTTTATTAGTATAAAAGTGTTAATATTATATGGAATTTATAATGAGGCCTCTTCAGATGGCGTATTGACGAGTTGTTGGATTTACGATTTAACAGTGTCTAGCTCCTAGTACGTTATGTCATGACCTCTTAAATTATGTTAGCTTGCGAACGATGGCTGTTACGATGATTAACTATATAGGATTAAATTGTGGTAGTTGTTAGACAACGTACATGAATACGGATTCGACATTATATTAATCTAGGTTGCATTAGGGGTTAGCATGACACTATTTTTTTTTGGGATCATTTTATTATCAGTTTACTCACTCAAGGTGAGTTCATAGCCCCATGTTTTACAATTATTGATTTACAAGTTTTTGGGGTGAGAAACATATGCATGTTTTACAAATTGGACGCAAGTGTACATTTTATCATGATTATGTTTTGCCTAAGTAGCGTCGATAACCACTATGCCCATGAATCTGAACTGTCAATTACTGAATGTGATCGCGAATGATTATAGGATAATCTATTTGGGATTTGACCTCCCCGTTCGGGTGACTAGCTATCACTGGTAAAACGAACGTATATACATGTCGGAGTTTGGATGTTTCGGGTTTGATTATCGTCACGGGCAATGTAGGCACAATATTTCGATATTGTATTCATTTATGTCGAGCTTCGGTTGTCATGAGCTTAGGAAAACGTAATACTTTTGTGATCGTATGCATCTGTTGCATTATCAGGGGAAAGTCTTGCGGGTCCTGCTTATAACATTTACATACAATACCTATGAAATTCACAACTTTATGTTGACGTTTTAAATGCAATGTTTTTTAGGATATCATTTGGGCATGGGGTGCAAAAGGGATCATTGGTTGTTAGTCTTTGGATATCCTGCATTAAAGTTCTAGTCACACTTACTTTTGTTATCTGTTGTGGGCTGGTAATCCTTTGTAAATAAAACAAGTAAACAATGTGACGCTTAAGTTTGTAACTAACATTTGTTTATCCAATGTATCAGGTTTTTTAATAACGTACTTTTTAATTGTCATTCATATATTTATTGTGCTAGTGATTGAGAAAGAAACCACGCCCGGACCCTTATTCGTTCATTGGACTAATTTGGGGGTGTTACAGTTTGGTTTCTAGAGTCTCAATGGTTTTTGTGGGATATAACGTTTTCAAAACATTGCTTAATACAAAGGGGTATTTCAAGGGACATACATACATAATTGTGCTTTAAGTTGGTTTGAAATAGATGAATTCATTGAATTGATATACGTGTTTATAAGATATTACGTATATAAGGATAAGAGTCTTATATTAGCATACTTATATAAGCTACTTTTGATTTCAGATATTATCATGTCAGATTCTGAGCATTCTACAGTTACATACACATCAGTATCCATTCTAGTTGAGGACGATTCAGACATGGGGTCTACCAGGGTGTTGATGGACCACCATTACAGGACTTAACGTGCATGGCCTTGAGGAGCTAGAGCAGGCACACCTCACCGTTTACTTACCTTATGTTACCGGATCGGGTGTTGTACCCGGAGTATTATACCACCGAGGATGATGTTCTTTCTAGCCGTTGCTGCCGCTACCCTCACCCACTTGCTGAGTCCCAGGCTATATTCCAGAGGTCTGATCCAGAGGGCGTATGACTGCCAGGATATCTATCCAGGATGAGCCATCCATATCACTTCCTCCTAGGGAAGAGGTCGAGAGACTTATTGCCTTAACCACCCCACCACCATCACCACTTACTCCACTATCATCTCCATTACCACATATACCATCTCCCCCATTTCCAGCATTACCACCTGCTAGTCCTATTCGCCTGTTGGGCTATCGGGCTGCTATGATCTGGCTGAGAGCCGAGACACCATCCACTTCTCACCCATTACCACTACCCACTTCATCACCACTTTTGCAGTTACTATCTTTTGACCACAGGACAGACATGCCCGAGATTACACTACCACCTCAGAAGAGGTTGAGTATTGACCTTGGTCCTAGGTACGAGATTGGAGAGAGTTCAGCTGCAGCTGCCACTAGACTGATTAGAGGTCGTAGGGCAGACTATGGGTTTATCGGTACTATGGATACCGAGATTAGATGACAGATAGCCGAGGAGGTCGGCTATAGGATTAGAGATGTTTTGGTAGACCCGAGAGAGGCTGTTGAGGAGGTAGCCCCAACGACCCCTGAAGGGGTCAATACTAGGGTGACTGAGCTTACTGCTGTCCAGGAGCAGGACACGCAGGATATCTATGCTGTGATAGAGGATACTCAGGACAGGCAGACCCAGATATATCAGAGTGTTAGGACATTGGTTGATGATAGTCAGTACCACTATGAGACTGCACGACTACTAGATCAGGAGGCTCTAGTTTCCCGAGAGGCATGGGGACGCTCCATAGAGGTTAGCTATATGACACGTTCAGATATTTTGGCATTACGTTCCGTAGTGATAAGTCAGCAGGCAGTGATTTCACAGTTGCAGGCAGCTGACCGTAAGAGTCAGGTTGTGGCTTTAGAGATGCTACAGGCAGACTACTAGAGGCAGGTCCAGTTGACTAAGGCATTAGAGTTGCTGAAAGGACTACAGACTCAGATGGCCGAGTTTCAGAGGCAGCTTGGACCCGCAAAAGGTCCGGCACAGCCTGATGCACCAGGAGAGGCTGGTAGCAGTTCCTAGATTTGGTTATGTTGTAGCTATGCTATGCAGCCTGTTAAGTATTATGGGTTATTCCCAGCTAGCAGACTGTATAGATCTTTTATTTTGTTTAGCTACCCAGTATAGGTCTTTTGTTCAGGTATTATCTATCTTGTACAGCATACTAAGTGTTACGGGTATATCCCGGCTAGTATGGCTTTAGGTTGTTTCTTTTGTCTTGTAACCTAAGTGTAGTAATCATCTTGTATCTGAACCGAACATGTATGTTTTTCCAAGTTATATATGAAATGGACGGATTACGTTATCTATGAAATCGAATTTATTATAAATGAATGTCGATTTGGTTATACCATGGTTAATTTCAATAACAGTTGTACATTTCACTGTGTGATGTGATCTCGTTTTTATTTAATGTGTATATGTTATGTCATAGTTATGATTTTATGAAATCTAACGGGTATTATGTTTTCTTGTGATTTAAAGAAAATGGCACCAAAGAGAAAGACCACGAGGTTAAACCCAGATGCAACACCAACACCAGTCACAGACACTCATACCACTACATCTGTCACCAATGCCCAAATTCAGGCAATGATTAACGAAGGCGTTACTGCTGCACTGGCAGCACGTGATGCAACCAGGAATGGCGATGATAGCCATACTTCAGGAACGGGTGCCAGAAGGCCTGTGCAAGTTGCTCGTGAATGCACCTACCCGGACTTCCTAAAATGCCAACCCTTGAACTTCAAGGGCACTGAGGGAGTTGTCACTACTATAATAAAGATTTATGCTTTGTTTTTGCAGAAAAAAATTGTTTTGGACTACTTAGAGTCATTACAAAACCCCGGAGTCCCCACACTCAGAGATCAACCCATATTCAAAGTTAAAATTGGTTGGGAAACTAAGATGAACTTCACAGATTGGGGAGTATTTGTGATGCGTCACATGGAATTTTACATGGGAGGAAAAGGCGAGGATTTTTATTGCGTTTTCAGTGACAATCCGTTGGAAAAAGAATGGCAGATCAATGCATTAAGGAAGAGGTGCGTGTCCTTAATCCTACTGTCAGAAGCAAACATACGTACTGAAAGAAAAAGTCTCATGAAGAATAATTTGTTAAGCCATAATCTGTTCATAACCATTTATCCAACAATAACTTGTTCCTAAATGGTTCACAACCATAGTCACCTTCAAACCAAAATCCAACGGGTAATAATTTTTCAGAATCAGTCACCTCAAACCCAAACCGATCACACACATCACACACTAATAATCCCCCCCCCCTACATCTTCGTTATGTTCTTCTCCTCCGCATTATGTCCCGCATTGATAATCATGGCAGACCTCTTTCCCAGGTCTTTTTGTTGCAAAAAAATAGATGGTGCCCAGGTGGATGTAGAGAGATAAGATTCAGTGACAGCAACGTCTTTGAGAGTTAACATTTTACGACGTACCAAGTCATGCAACGCTTCTTGTAATTCCATCTCAACCTTCGGTAGTAAATGTGAACCACTTGATTGCGAAGTCACCTTGCTACTGACCACATTTTTATTCGCTCTTTTTAAAGAGGAAATTCGTGATTGCTGAGTCTCTGGAACACTACTGTTACTAGAAGTCACTACAAGAAAAAAGGGCTTTATTAATAAAGGAAAATTCGTCACTAAACGAGTTTAATGACAACCGATATGCATCTATTTTATTTGATACAGGTGCCGATAGGAGTTTTGTATCTACTGCATTTAGCTCTCGAATTGTTATCACTCCAACTGCATTAGATCATGATTATAATGTCGAACTAGCCGACGAGCGAATTGTTGTTAATTACTATTATTGGGTTTGTACGTTAACTCTTAACAATCATCCTTTCAACATAGACCTAATGCCCATAGAACTTGGTAGTTTTGACGTGATAATTGTATGGATTGGTTGGCCAAAGTACCCATGCACGTTATTATCTTATGCGGAAAAGATATCGTTGTATTCCTTTTGGAGATAGAAATTTCTAATCGTTCGATGGTGATTGGAAGCAAGCAATAAACACGGACCCGATTAAAAACATAATCTCCGTGTACTAAGCCTCAGAAAGTAATTTAATGAGGGATGTCACGTATTCTTAGGCATAATATCACCGCAACCAAAAGACGAAGACAAGTCAAAGGAGAAACGACTTGGGGATGTGCCAGTTGTTCAAGAATTTCCTAAAGTTTTTCCTGAGGACTTGCCGGGTATACCACCCACTCGACAAGTGGAGTTTCGAATCAATTTGGTACCTGGTGCTACACCCGTAGCACGGGCACCATATAGATTAGCACCGTCCGAAATGAAGGAGCTAGCGGAGCAACTACAGGAACTTACGGACAAAGGCTTCATAAGACCAAGTTCCTCACCTGGGAGCTCAGGTTTCTAATTGTAAAGAAGAAAGATGTGGGTCTTTCCGGATGTGCATCGATTACAGGGAATTGAACAAACTGACAGTAAACAACGCTACCCAACTCCCAAGGATCGATGACCTATATTCGACAGCTGCAAGGGTCGAGTTATTTTATTCAAAGATCGATCTAAGGTCAGGGTATCACCAGTTGAGGGTTCGAGAAGAAGACATTCCCAAGACTGCATTCAGGAATCGATACGGTCATTATGAATTCTAAGTCATGCCTTTTGGTTTGACTAATGCACCGGCCGTGTTTATGGACCTTATGAACCGGGTGTGTAAACCGTATCTAGACAAGTTTGTAATTGTCTTCATCGATGACATTTTGATCTACTCCAAAAGTAAGAAGGAACATGAAGAACACCTTAGGCAGATCTTGAAATTGCTTAAGAAGGAAGAATTGTATGCCAAGTTCTCCAAGTGTGAATTCTGGATCTCCAGGGTACAATTCCTCGGTCACGTGATTGACTGTCGAGGTATTCACGTTGACCCTGCCAAGATTGAATCTATCAAAGATTGGGCGTCTCCTAAAACACCAACCAGAGATTCGCCATATTTTTTGGGCCTTGCCGACTGATTATAGAAGATTCATCGAAGATTTTCAAACCATTCGCCAAGGTCAATGACCAAACTACCAGATGGTGTCAAGTTGATTGTGGCGATAACATGAAGCAGCTTTTCAATATTTTGAAGTAGAAGCTGTACAGTTGCAACCAATCCTGGCCTTACCAGGGGAAGCAAAGATTTCTTCGCATACTGCGATGCATTCAAAGACAGGTTTGGGCGCTGTGATGATGCAAAGAGAAAGGTGATTTCAATATGCATTACGCCAGTTAAAAATTCATTGAAAAGAACTATACGACTCATGATTTTGAACTTAGGGTCGGTAGGTATTTGCTCTAAAGATTTGGAGGCACTATCTGTAGGAAACCAAGTGCTCGTTGTTTATCTGATCACAAATGTTTACAAACATTCTTGATCAGAAGGGATATTAAATATGAGGCAACGTCGCTAGTTAGAGTTGCCTGAGTGATTACGATTGTGAAATTCTGTTATCCACACAGGGAAGGCGAATGTTGCTGCTGATGCTCTGAGCAGGAAGGAACCGAGATAACCAGTAAGAGTTCGGGCCTTATTAATGGACTATTGGCTTGGATTCCTAAACAAATCTTGAAGCTCAGACTGAAGCAAGAAAGCCGGAGAACATCAAGAAGGAGGGCGGTTGGAGGTTTATTGGTTGAGATTAAAAAGATCGGAGAAGTAACTTAGAACGGAAAAGTTGGAACCACGTGCGGATGGAACTATGTGCTTAAATGGCAGGAGTTGGTTACCATGTTATGGCAACTTAAGGATTGTGATCATGCGTGTCTCAACGAGTATTAAAATTCTCTATTCTTCCGGGTTCTAAAAGATTGTTACAGGATCTGAAGAAACTATACTGGTGGCCCAATATGAAAGCTAACATCGCCACCTAAGTTAGCAAATGTTTGACCTGTGCTAAGGTTAAGGTCAAACAATCAGAGACCATCGGGTTTGTTAGTACAACATGAGATACCTCAATGGAAGTGGGATAACATCCACGATGGATTTGTCACGAAGGCTTCCATAAGTCGTCACAAGGTTATGCACTATTTGGGTGATCATTGACGGATTTACAAAGTCTGATTTTTATGCACAATGAGGGAAAGATCCTATGATAACTTGCGTGAATTGTACACTAAAGGAGGTAGTTACGAAGCATGGGAATAACACTGTTTCAAATTATCTGTGATCGTGACCCTCGGTTCGCATCAAATTTCTGGAAGTCACTTCAGAAGGCTTTGGGTACAAGTTTGGATATGAGTACTGCATATCATCTGCAAACCGACGGACAAAGCGAGAGAACCATCCAAACTCTCGAGGATATGCTACGTGCTTGCGTAATCGACTTTGGAAATGGTTGGGTTAAACATTTTCCATTAGTCGAGTTTTCATACAATAACAGTTATCATGCTAGCATTAAGGCTGCACCATTTGAAGCACTTTATGGTCGAAAGTGTCGTTCACCCGTGTGTTGGGCCGAGGTTGGACAAGTTCAACTCACTGGTCTAGAATTAGTGCAAGAACAACGGAAGATCATCAGATTAAAAACAAAAGATTCAAACCGCTCGCGATCGACAAAAGAGCTACGCTGATTTAAAGCTTAAACCTATGGAGTTTCAAGTTGGAGATAAAGTTATGCTTAAGGTTTCGCCTTGGAAAGGGGTCATACATTTTGGAAAATGGGGGAAGTTAAACCCCAGATATGTCGGACCTTTCAAAGTGTTGAAAAAGGTTGGAGTCGTTGCTTACAAGCTTGAGCTTCCTCAAGAGCTGAGCAGGGTCCACATTTTGTTCTCATTATCATCTTGAAGAAATGTTATTCTGACTGATCCATTAGTCGTTCCGTTGGAAGGGACTCCAAGTGGATGAACAGCTTCATTTTATGAAGGGAGCCTATGAAATCATGGATCGCAAAAGTCAAACAATTGAGGCGAAGCAGCTGTCCCAATTGTCTAGGTTCGATGGAACTTGTAGGGTCCTTGGTAGGTATCTGACTAGCCTTTCTAAGACTATAAGTAACTTGGGATAATCCCAAATCAAACTATATGAGAGACACTGAATATGAATATCAAGGTGTTATTGGAATCTTAACACAGAATTAAGAAAAAACAGTCATACTAAATTGACTATTAAGCTCTATGTTCTATTGATATTTCAACAGTAGTAAATAACATTGTCGCCTTAGGGTTCCTCTTTTACACCAGGGAAAACCCTAATGGGCTTTCAATCGTGTCAAAGGATTAATACATATCCTTACTAAGATATCTCCTAAGATATCTCTAAGATAACTATTACTATTCTGTTACATAAACAGACTTAACTATGAACAGACTTAACTAACTATGACCAGTACTAACTCTAGTACTGCTAAGACTACCAGTACTAACTTAGTACTGCCAGACTTAACTTAGTACTGCCAGTATTAACTCAGTACTAACAGAACTAACTATTACTACCAGACTTAACTGTTATACTACCAGTATTAAGTCTGTTACAATCTATTTCCCAACAATCCTCCCCTAACTTGATCTTCACTTGTGAACTTCAAGTTCCTTCAAAACATTCTTGATCTTTTACTTTAAATACTTTAAGCATTCTGAGGATGTTGTAAATAGAATTCTTCAAGTTATTCTTGATCTGCAACACTTCAAATCATCTCTTTTGATCTTGGCAGCAACTATTCTTCAAATTTCTTCAGCAATCCATCATCTCAGCAACATTGACAATATGTACATCAAATCATATAGTTTCAGTCTATTCTCATCACTTCCAGGTGTGTTAACTCCTGTGAGAGGTGAATCATTGAAAATTTTTAAATGGATTTGATGTCTCTTTACCAGTTAGCCATTCACTCTGGAGTAGTCAGTCCTTTGGCCACCAGAAAGGTGCATGTCCATGGTTAACTAAAAACCATTTCAACTCTCAGTACATGAAACATTGGTGAGTTGAATACCATATGGTTTTTGCAACCTTTACAGCCATATACGGATTTGATATGCTTTACCTATAGCATTTGCTCAGGGTAGGCATCCTTTGGCACCTATGAAAAGTAAATTTCATGGTGGATTGATAAACCTGTAACAAATCTTTGTAAATGAATACTTGGTGAGGTTTTTTTTTTTTTTTTTTTTTTTTTTTTTTTTTTTTTAATATTCCATCACTTTTTGGTAAGGTCAACCATCTATTATGGATTTGCAAATTGTCTTTACCATAACATATTTATGGACTAGTTATGGTTTTTCACAGCCTTTTAACACAAGCCATTAAACTTGTGGGCTAGCCAACTCTTCACTTAAACAGATATGGTGAGTTGAAAACCATACAACTTATTTGCAAGTTGTCAACCATAGAACGGATTTGAGAAGTCTTTACCAAGAGCCGTTTGCTCCTGGACTAGCCAGTTCTTATGTTGATTAGACATGGTGAACTGATAACCATTTGTTGTGTTAGTGCATAGCACCTCCACCAAGTGTTATCCTTCTCATCTCTATCCTAGACTTCTAACTCTTCAAACTTCACTACTTCCTAATACCAGCTTGCTTTTCCATCATTTTTAACATTTTGTAGCAATTTTCATCTGGCTTTCCTCCTTGTAGTTTCTTATCTAGCATGGCTTTGCACATCTCAGCAGATAATGGATATGTTCTTTCAATTAACATATATATATATATCCATTGACTCTAAGTTCAAACAATGTACTCTACAGGAATCATAATATCTCCAACTTATGATCCTTTGCTGTCCTAATTCACTCCATATAGGATCTGTGCTAAGAGGTTCTTCAAACATATTCTTCAAATACTTCCAAAATACCTTCTCTAGCTCATCCTCTGGTCCATCCATCCCATATCTATTCATCACTATCCTATATAACTCAGTAAGATCATCTCTAGATATATCCTTCAGCATAGCACCAAAATTTATGTACACTACATCAGTTCCATCTTCCCTAACTATTTGGTACACTCCTTTTTCTCCTTGCTTGATGATCTTATAGGTAGCTATACTAGGTATTTTCATAGCTACAGGAACAGGATTAATTGGAGTTTTAGTACCTGTGACAGACTCTTCTTGCTCACCAACTTCATCTGAATCTTCAGAATCATCCTTATCAAGGTCTGTATGCAATTTTATTTTTTTTCTTCTCTTTTGCCATTGTTTTCTCCTTTTTCCAGACTTCTTGGTTGGCTTATCATCCTTTGCTTCATCACTCTTCTGTCTTTTTGAAGTCTTAGTCTGAAGTTCTTCACCAAATCTTTTCAAACTAGCTTTAGTAGCTTCAAAATTTATTGGAGCAAAGGATTCAACCTGTTTCACAAGCTTATCAAATTTTTCTTTAACTTCTTCAAAACTCAAATTATTCAGCTGAGATAACTTCCATGTCCCCTGATTCTTCAAATAATTCATCATATAAGTCTTCAGCTGTGATTGGGTCATAGGCTTATTTCTTTTAGCTCTAGCTCTTTCCTATACAAAATATTTCTTCCTTTGATTTACAAGATCAACCATTTTCTTTGCAAAATCTTCTCCTTGTAAGTCACTTCCTAGCATACTTTTTGACAACTCTGCATTAGCTTCAATCTTTGCTCTAATTAAATCCCAATCTTCATCTGTGTAATGCTGAGCTTCAAACTGAACTTGAGCTTTTCTTTTCTTTTGTTGCTCATTTAACTCTTCTTCTTCTGTAATTCTTTGTGCTAGGAGAGAATCCAAATGTACTTGTTTAGCCACCTCTTCTTTTTGCAAAGTATACAATCTGATTGCTTCAGCAAGGCTAGCTTCCTCCTGTAAAATTTGTTCCTTTGACTTCTTAGGAGTTTCTTCAATGATCATAGGAGCTTTCCCTGCTCTTTGGCCTTTATCAGGAGAAGGAGTAGACTTTTTAGCACTAACAGTACTAACATGTTCACTGCCAGTACTAAGTTGTTCACTAATAGTACTAAGTTTAATACTGCCAGTATTAACTCCTTCAACAGTATTAACTTGTTCAGCACCAGTATCAACTTCTTCTTGAAAATCCAAGCTTGAGACTACCTTCTTTCCCTTAGTCTCTTTTCTTCTCTTGTATCTCCTTCTGTTAGCCTTAATTTATTGAGTCGAACAAGGAAGCTCGGTCACTCTACGATGGAGCTTCGATCTTTAATTAGTTAATGTTGTAATAGAATAATATCGGAAATCGGGCTCGATAGTTGATTCTAAGTTCAAACAATGTACTCTACAGGACTCATAATATCTCCAACTTATGATCCTTTGCTGTCCTAATTCACTCCATATAGGATCTGTACTAAGAGGTTCTTCAAACATATTCTTTAAATACTTCCAAAATACCTTCTCTAGCTCATCCTCTGGTCCATCCATCCCATATCTATTCATTACAATCCTATATAACTCAGTAAGATCATCTCTAGATATAACCTTCAACATAGCACCAAAATTAATGTACACTACATCAGTTCCATCTTCCCTAACTATTTGGTATGCTCCTTTTTCTCCTTGCTTGAAGATCTTATAGGTGGCTATACTAGGTGTTTTCATAGCTACAGGAACAGGATTAATTGGAGTTTTAGTACCTGTGACAGAATCATCTTGTTCACTATCTTCATCTGAACCTTCAGAGTCATCCTTATCAACACTTGTATGCAATCCTTTCCTTGCCATCTGTTTTCTTCTTTTTCCAGACTTCTTGGTTGGCTCATCATCCTTTGCTTCAACATCTTCATCATCTTTCAGTCTTTTTGGAGTCTTTGTCTGAAGCTCTTCACCAAATCTTTTCAAACTAGCTTTAGTGGCTTCAAAATTTATTGGTGCAAAGGACTCAACCTGTTTCACAAGCTTATCAAATTCCTTCTTGACTTCTTCAAAACTCAAATTCTTCAGCTGAGATAACTTCCATGTCCCTTGATTCTTCAAGTAATTCATCATATAAGTCTTCAGCTGTGATTGGGTCATGGGCTTGTTTCTTTTAGCTCTAGCTCTTTCTTCTGCAAAATATTTCTTCCTTTGATTGACAAGATCAACCATTTTCTTTGCAAAATCTTCTCCTTGTAATTCACTTCCTAGCATGCTTTTTGACAACTCTGCATTAGCTTCAATCTTTGCTCTAATTAAATCCCAGTCTTCATTTGTGTAATGCTGAGCTTCAAACTGAACTTGAGCTTTTCTTTTCTTCTGTTGCTCATTCAATTCTTCTTCTTCTGCAATCCTTTGTGCTAGGAGAGAATCCAAATGTACTTGTTTAGCCACCTCTTCTTTTTGCAAAGTATCCAACCTAATTGCTTCAGCAAGGCTAGCTTCCTCTTGTAAAACTTGTTCCTTAGACTTCTTAGGAGTTTCTTCAATGATCATAGGAGCTTTTCCTGCTCTTTGGCCTTTATCAGGAGAAGAAGTAGACTTTTTATCACCAACAGTACTAACTTGTTCACTGCCAGTACTAAGTTTAGTACTACCAGTACTAACTCCTTCAGCAGTATTAACTTGTTCAGCACCAGTATCAACTTCTTCTTGAAAATCCAAGCTTGAAACTACCTTCTTTCCCTTAGCCTCTTTTCTTCTCTTGTATCTCCTTCCCTTGTCAATAGACCTTGGCTTTAAAGAGGCAACCTTGGAGAGAGTTTTGGCTGCTTCAAGAGTGTTTGGACTTATGTCTTCCACTTGTTCCTCCCCTGAAGCTTTTACTTTTGTTGTAGAAGGAGTAACCAATCCTTGTACTGAAGAATCTAGAGGATCATCTTGACTTTTCCTCCCTTGAGCCTCAGGTTCTTCTTCTTCTGAATCTGACAAAACCATATTTCTCCTTTTCAAAAACCCTTCCAACTTCTTCACTTTCTTGACTAACTTCACAATAGCATTTCCCATGGTCAGCTTGGTTTGTTTGAGATCCGTTTCCAGGCTGTCCATTCTTGATATCCACTTAGGAACTGCTTGAAGTAAATCATCCATAGACATTTGGCTTGAAGCCTGTTCTTGTGGGTTGTTTTTAGTTAATTGCATTCATTTTTCCGTTAGAGTCTAGAAAACAATTAACATTATTGGTAATTCAAACACAAATATCAAACAGACTCTCGACTTTCCATTGCATTCCTCGTTGGGGAATAACGACCCGGGAATATCATATACTACTCGGATTTCATTGATTTTATTTCTTTGAACCTTATCAAGGGTCTCTTGGTTTGGTTTGGGTTAGGGGTGTAAACGAGCCGAGTCGAGCCGAGTACTGCCAACTCGAATACTAAAACTCGAGCTTGAAACTCGGCTCGAGCTCGGCCGAGCTTTATATTTCGAGCTCGAGCTCGACTCGTTATATAAAACTCGAGCTCGAAACTCGACTCGAGCTCGATTATTTCCACATTTCATTCGCTTCGAACTCCGATAAATTTTACCGCCATATGAAGCTCGAATACATGTGTTAGGAATTTCAACTTTGGTGCATTGGTCAACTATAAGTGGATTGCAAAAATCTTTGGTGATAAGATTAGGACTAACCCAGATATCAGGTTGTGTGATATAGCTGATTTAGTGATGAAAAAGTATAAGTGTAAGGTTAGTCTCAATCAATGCACAAATGCTAAGAAGTATGCATTGACAGAGTATGAAAAGAGCATTGATGAGCATTATTCTATGCTTAGATCTTATGGAAAAACTATTTTAGATTCCAATCATGGGTCCACAGATAGGTTTTATGTGTGT
The DNA here is from genome assembly GCA_026074375.1 of Tanacetum coccineum. Lineage (NCBI taxonomy): Eukaryota > Viridiplantae > Streptophyta > Magnoliopsida > Asterales > Asteraceae > Tanacetum > Tanacetum coccineum. Next base: position 26,451 of record BQNB010072839.1, read on the forward strand.
TTTGCTAGACTGGCAGATGGATGAAAGGCAGGTTGTAGAAAAATAATTGCTTTAGATGGTTGTTTTCTTAAAAGTCCTAATCAATGTGAAATACTTACAGCAATTGGAAGGGATGGGAATAACCACATTTATCCAGTGGTTTGGGCAGTGGTAAATGTTAAAAACAAAGACAACTGGACTTGGTTTTTGGAGTTGCTGGAAGAAGACTTGGGTTACAGCAGAGGCAATGGGCTAACTCTAATGTCTGATCAACATAAGGTAAGCAATTATATCTGTTATAAACTTTCCCAACCAATTTATTTATTCTAATTAAATTAAATTTCGTTTGTATATTGAAGTTGTTAAAGATGTAATGCCAAATGCTGAGCACAGGCAATGTTCAAGGCATATTTATGAAAACTTTAAGAAACCATACCCTGGCTTAGAGTATAGGCAATTATTCTGGGCAGCATCTAAAGCCTCATACCCTCAGCTTTTCAACAAGATTATGGATAAGATAAAGAGTGCTAACCCAAATGCACATAAGTATCTTATGGATAAGAATCCAAAAACTTGGTCAAGAGCCTTTTTTGAGGTTGACAGAGGTTGTGAAGCAATAGAGAATGGCTTCAGTGGGTGCTTTAATAGTGTGATTGTTAATGTTAGACATAAGCCACTCTTAACTATGCCGGAAGCCATTAGAGTGATTGTGCTTGAAATGATGAACAAAATAAGGGAAATTAGTAGGAAATGAAACCCTGGGGTATGTCCCAACATCAAAAAGAGATTGGAATGGCTGAAGGAAAAACAAAGGTATTTTCATATTCAATGTTATTAGTTTTATATAACTTGTTTAGATTCACACTAATAACCAATCATTGCAGGTATTGGCATGTAATACATGCTGGTGGGAATCTTTATGAGGTGAGATCAAGGAGTGAAGGATTCACAATAGATGAAGGTAAGAGGACATGTAGTTGTAGGATGTGGCAGTTATCAGGACTACCTTGTGTTCATGCCACAAAGATAATATTCTTGATAAATAGGGTACCTGAGAGTTATGTCCCAACTTGGTTTGAAACAGACATGTATTTTGTTGCTTACCACAACTATGTTAAACCAGTCCCTGGTATGAATTTCTGGCTTGATCAGAGCATGTACTCCACTGTCTTGCCACCAAAACCTAGAAAAATGCCTGGTAGGCCTAGAAAGAAAAGAATTAGAGCTATAGGTGAGGGTGGTAGTTCAACTAGAGTCTCTAAGGTAGGTTCACATGGAAGTTGTTCAAACTGCAAAAAACCTGGACACAACAAATCAAGTTGCAAGGAACATGTAGTTGAACAAACACCAAAACCCAAAAGAGTGGTAGGTAGGCCTATAAAGAAGCAACCAGTGGGTGATTTTAAGGAGGTTGATGTTGTTCAGAGAGGTCCAGTGATAGATGAAGGTGCTAGTGGGACTAGAGAAGGTGTTATAGGGCCTAGAGGTAGAGGATGTACTGTTGGGTCAAGAGGTGGTGCTAATGGGTCAATAGGTAGAGAAGCTGGCGGGACTGGTGGTGCTAGTGTGTCAAGAGGTAGAGGTGCTGTTGGATTAAGTGAATGTGCTAGTGGGTCAATAGGTAGAGGTGCTGGTTGGTCAAAAAAGAAACCTGTGTCAACTGCTGGAACACAAAAAAGACAAGGTAAAAAGATTCTTGAGACTTCTGGCTTTGCTAAATGGTTTGGATTGCAAGATGAACCAGAGCAGACTCAAGCTGCACCACAACAGACTCAACATGAACCTAAGTAGACACAAGTTGAAGACCAAGTAGAGCAGACTGAAGATCAAGCTGAGATAGACCTAACTCAACTAGAGCAAACTCAAGAACCAACTCAGGACCAAGTGCTAGAACCAACTCAACAACCAACTCAAGAACCACAAGAACAACCACAACAAGCTGCATTGAGGATGCCAAGTGCAAGAATCCTCCCATGGAAGTTGGGAAAATAAGGCAGTAGTCAAAACACTGCCTTGAATCGCGACTGATGTTGAAACAGTTGTTAGTATGCCCATTTTGTACATGTGAGGGCATAGGTTGGTAAACATTAATTGTGTATGGGTCTGTAATATTCGAACAAAACTCTGAACAAAACTCATTAGTACTAGGTTGGTACTACTAAGCTGAAAGCTAACAGTTTATGAATGAACCATCAACAAAATAGCCTATTTTGTACATCATACGGGCACTAATTGATGGTCATTCATAAACATTTATGATCAATGAAATGTTCAGGCACTGAAATTTCTTTTGTTATTATAATTGTTGAAAATCAATTAACTTTGTAGTATTAAATGGTGGAAAATATAAATAAATAAAGTGTAGGGATTTATAATAAAGTAAATAAGTTGTTAACACTTAAAAGGGTTAAAAGGTGAATAATGTCAAAAGTTAAAAGTTTAGAGGCAAAATCTAACATTGGCTAAAAGAGGAAAACGGGGAAAATAGGTTAATAAGGTGACACGTCAAATTATCTCCTAACCATTGCTATAAAAGAAAGATTAGCATATTCGTTGCACACAAAAGAATAATTAAAAGATGAATGCCTAAAAAAACGGGGACACTTCTATACATTTTTAGACCATTAGCCCTACTATAAGTTATAGTATTAAGTTTTGAATGAGTATTCTATCAAGTTTGTATACTGATCTATATGACATAACAAGTCGTGTTAACCTATATTCGAATAAATAAATTTAAGTTATCAAACATTAGTGACATGACATCCAACCTATATATACCAAATATACAATTTCTTAGATAAACAACAATATAACTATAATAAATCAATTGACCTAAATGTTTAATTTTCTATTTATGACCAGACCTCGTCTAAAATGTGACCACAATAACTAGTGGTAGTAAATTTGTACCCTCAAAAAGAACGGTTTTTGTGCATGACCAAATCAATGCGATGTGAAAACAAACCATTCTTGACATGTTTGTTTAAATGTCGAATCCAAATTCAAGTATTTTAAAATGACTTAACTACCCACAGGTTTAACTTTTGATAAATTTGCAATGTAAATGAAAGTTTAACTTAGCAAACTAATTAGTAAGTAACAGTCTAGCATAATGCACCAATGATAATTTTCCTGAATAGAAGCCTAGAAAGGTGAAGTGATGATTTATGGTGAAGTTTTCTCTATTGAAACTATTTATAAATGAGGAGTATGTAACTCAAATATAAGGTAAGGTAACACCCAACATCGTTTTCTACGGGTTTTGGGTACCAATACCGTCTTTCACGGTGTATAGGGGAGGTTGAGACGTAGAGAGTCATACCCCGAGGTTGAGACGTAGACAGTCATACCACTAACTAAGGTAGAGAAGTTGCTTCCGGTTATACCAAAGGTAGAAAAAGACATCCGGCCTTGCAAATAGTAAAGATCAAACCCTTGACCTCTGTCTCCATATGCATGAGTGATAACCACCTGATCCAACCTTATTATGATATGTAACTCAAACATACGCGATCAAATTAAGATTTTTTTTTTTTTTGACTTTTTTATCTAATGACCCAAGACCTATACAAATACAAATATAATTTAGCCTTTTTCTATAAGTGATCTAAAGTATATATGCATTTGGTTGCAAGACATGAAGCTTCAATTAAACCTTAGTTCGGTTAACTGTTTGTTAACCTTGTTTGTTTGACCCGTAGACACTTTTTTTATGAGCATGTTAATAAAAGCTAATTTACGTTGAGTAGATGTTGCTTGTATGAATAGTCGTAATAAATGTCATTTTGTTGAAAAGTGTTTTCAAATTTGTCATTGTATAAATGAAGATATAGTACAAGTGAGCTTTCATGCCTCTTAGAAGCCATCTTTAACAGAGAGATATTATATGATTGTAAAGTCTGCGATCCACCTAGATGTAGCATCTTTTTAGGTTGGATGTGTGCCGAGCCAGAGGTATATCCCCATTTGGAGTTGTTAACAGGTAGAAACCATTGTCCTTTATTTGACGAACGATGTATGACCCTTCCCGATAGGGACTGAGCTCGCCTTAACCTGCGGCTTTACTTGCCTCGTTTTTGCGCATCAATTACTAGAGAAGAAGCCTACTTGTGCAATCTTTGTGACTCGTTATATGAGTTTTTATTATCTATTTATGATGCAACTATTTTCTTTTAAGTTTTTATAAGTTTCTCCAATAATTGCTACCTTTTTAATTGAATGATTAATGAGTGGCTATATCATACTCCATCATAATTGTGGTGTCTTATTATTCTAAAATGTTTTGCACCTCAAAACCATTTCATTTCATCTACACGAAGAAGCGCTTGAAAGAAAAAAAAAGGAAAAAAAATAACGAGTAATAGAGTTATTTTTTAATCTTATTGGTATGTATAATTTTATAAAAAATGATTAATACTTAAAGGCAATTACATATATACTTACTAAAACTTGCATATTTGTATATTTTTTTAAAAATGCTAAAACATCATTGTATATTATGCATTAATGTATTTTGAGGAAATATGCAAATATATAACTTCGGGGAAATAAACTTGTATTTTGGAAAATATGCAAATATACAAGTTTCATTATATATATATATATATATATATATATATATGAAATTCTCCTCTAATATTTTTATGAAGTATTTCATAAAAAAGAATACCTAAATCAATTTTCATTGATGCGGTATATAAACATAATTAAATAAATGAACATAAACAAACATTAACGAACGAATAATCGGACGTTCAGGAACACAAATAAACATATGAGACTTTTGTTCATGTTCGTTCATTTCAATACATGAACGTAAAACAGTGTTCATGTTCGTTCATTTAATAAATAAGCGAACTTTTAACCGAATTTTTTATGAAATGTTCACTGAAGGTTCATGTCATTTATAGCCCTACTCAAGAGAAATGGAAATGCAATCAGAGAGCACGAGACGTATACTAGCAACTACTAACCATATAAGCTATGATGCACTTAAAGGGAATAATATACCATGCTAACAAAGAAGTGTGATGACGTATAACACGTAGAGCAGGTTGGGCTTGGGCTACATACATGGGCCCAAGCCTAATATTACAATCAAAAGACGCAATGGACCAGAATTAAGCCCAGGCCAAACTGGCGACTGTCCGGAGGCAGCAAGACGAACGAAAGGCTTTTAGAGAATACTTCCGCAAGTCAGCGGAAGTCCGCTAGGCAAGCCCTAGTCCGCAAATCACGATTATAAGCGGATCCTCGCCTGACGAGGGCCCCACTTCGGCCCACTAACAGAAACAAGCGAAATATTAGGAAAACCTAATATTGGGCTCACCGATAAAAAGGGTACTCTAACACTCTACAATGTATGATTTTCTGACCACATTTCACACACACATACTCTAACATTCCCTCACAAACATGTTTACTTACTCTTACGCCGGAGTCCAATCGTGGGGTCCGTCCCCACGATAAGACTAACAGTTTACCTTTAATTGTGCAGGAAATCATCTTATTACTTGATTTAGTACATGATCTCATCATTGGCCCAATCCAATAACCACACCAGATCCATCTTTCTAACCCGTAATATTTTTTGTACTAACACTGCTGCTTTGCGCCGATACCATACTAGTTTTGTTAGGAGGTTTACAATAACAATATGAATAACCAATATTACATTAGAATAACAAAGTACCTAAAGTTATATAGATAATGGCCTACCGTTACATTTATTATGATGAGATGAGATCCATGAAAAACACATACCAATCAAAGAACAAAAAAAAGATCTTGGCCATTGATCTCATTTCAATCCAATGGTTAATATCAATTCTTAACATCATATATAATTCACAAATTATACAACCTACCCCTC
>BQNB010072840.1:0-25292 GCA_026074375.1 Tanacetum coccineum
ATCCACATAAACCCTAATTAGGGTTAGATCAAGAACAAAGAAAACAAGAACGATTCTTATGCTCGCGAGAATCCAAAGGTATGTAACCCGACCCGGTTAATTATTTGCATGTTAATTATATGATTTGTTATCGCTTCCGCTATTACGTGCTTTGATGTTTTATTTAGATTATAATTGTTATGCATGCTGAAAAACAACAAGATATGGGTCCACCATTATGTTACTCACCTTACGGTGAGCCACTCACCTTAACTAAACCAACTCACGCGCGATTGGGGGTTCGGCATAAGAGTCACCATGGTGAGTGGTGAAGTGAAAAAAACCCCACTCCGTCTAGCCTTAGAGAATGTCATACACATGAAATGAAATGATAAATGCCTTTGGCTATTGGCCTATTGCAATAGTGTAATGATTTAAGCATGATAAGTTGTATTTAGTTTCAAGTACATGTAAGACCCGCTAATATAATTAACATCAATAATTCGGACTGTAAACCACTCAGTAATGATCTAGTGATAAAAGAAATGTGACTATCATCCATAAAATGTGAGGTGTCTCGAGCTCAGTTATTATTTGATGAAAACAACACCGATGTTGCCAAAATTTAGTCAGATAGCAATGATGTGTTCCAACAAACTCAATCAAATTTGAGTTAAACATACTTTTCAAATTATTTTAGCATATATACTCATGAACTTTGAGGCAACTTAATGTAATAATAGACAAAATACAATGTTCCATAGACAATAGGTAAAAGATATGTTGGAAAAATCGTTTAAATTTTTCTTGTTTCCACTTTTCTAAAAAGATCTAATTTATGAACCGCGAAATTCATGAAAATACACCAATAGCCAAAGAAATATTATATACATGTTGAGTTGAATAGGTACAAAAAATCAACAAAGTTATTAGAATTTCAACAATGACATGTAGTGCAAAAAGACGTGAAACGCCAATTATCAAAAGAGTTTCAAAGGAATTCATATTAAGATGATAATCACATTTGTAATTGGTGGCAACTAGCAAAACATTATATGGAGATCATGATACAAATCTTGTCACATGTTTATTGTTGTTGGTGATAAGAAACTTTTTACGCAAAAAGTAAAAACTAAAAGAAATGCATACAAATACTGATTAGGTAGCAAACGTAGAATCGCTCTATATTAAAATGTAGTGTTTAAAAAAACTTAGTTTAGAAAATGCTTTACTCATAACACGTCGATGCAGGTGATTATGACGTCAATAGAATTGGTTGCGTATGAATTTTACGAGTTGTTAAACTAGGAAAAGAATTACACATAAGTAAGCAAAAGTATACTCATTTTCAAGTTGATAATCAGTTATGTTAGTACAAAAAATGTTATGGGCTAGAAAGGATGGATCTAGGATGATTATTGGGTTGGGCCAATAATCAGGAGCTTGTACTAAACCAAGTAATAAAATGAATACATGCACAATCAAATGTAAACCGTTAGCCTTACCGTGAGGACGGACCCCACGATTAGACTCCGGCGTGAGAGTAAGTATTCATGTTTTGTCAGAGAATGTCAGAATGTATGTGTGAAAATGTAATGAAAGAATTGTACCTTTTGATGTGACAAATGTCCTATTTATAGGTGAGCGAAATACTAGGTTTTCCTAGTATTTCGCTTATATCTATTAGTGGGCCGAAGTGGGCCCCTTGTCTGGCAAGGGTCCGTAGTAATCGTGTTCTTGCGGACATGAATTCTCTTCCGCAGACATCTCGGTTTGCGGAAGACTTGTGACGTCTTGCTTAACTCTTCCGGGCCATGCCAGTACGAGACTGGACTTAATCTTGGCCCATCGCTTCTTCCGTTGTTTTTAATTGGGCTTGGAGTCCATTATGATAATACGGTTTAGGCCCAAAGGCCTGGTAAACCTATTATGCGTCATCAAGTCCCCCAGTCTAGCATATCTATTGCGTGCGGCTTTGTTGGGTGCGGTAGGTATTGCTAGACTCAGGTTTCAGTGCCTTTCAACTTCCGCGACTTCTCGTTCTTTCGTGACATTTGTATTCTTTTGTTAGTTGGTGTGTAGGCTACATGGCCTTATTGTGGCCCTTCATATTCTGACTGAAGTGACTGTTCAGTCAACTTGCCTAACTGTCATCATTATTTTTACTTTCAATCCTAACCGTCTCTTCGGAGGTCCCGGCCACGTGTAAACATCTGGGAGGGTTTTGTATTTACTATACCGATAGTATAAATAGTCGATTGGTTTTCACTGTTTCCTTTTTTCATCTTCTCCAATTATAGTCGCCATTGTTGAAAATTCTTGAAGCTTTTTATTTTTACCCCTCTTTAGCTTTCTTCGAAGAACCCTAGGTTTCCAGGTTAGGCTCTAATCCTTGCTTCCTTTAATCATGAGCAATATTACGGATATAAAGTCTATTCTTACGCAGAAAAACCTTGATATTTTTTGCAAAAACTTCCATATTCCTGATGAAGTACATCCTTAGTTTCCTAGCCCCGATCAAACAATACACGAAATGCCTACTGGCAAGATAGGAGTATATACTAGATTCTTCGAGTTTGCTAACTTTAGATTGCCTTTGTTTACCTTTCTCGTTGATATACTTAGATATTATCGTATTCATATATCCTAATTATCCGTTATTGCGGCCGCTAAGGTTTCTCACTTTGAGATCTTGTGCCGTGTTCATGGCTGTGAGCCGACGGTGGGATTGTTCCATTGCTTTTATGTGAATTTCAAAAAGAGTGGTTGGATGTCCTTTAGTAAGCGTCCAGGTCATGACGATGTATGCTACACGAAACCTATAGATTCTTTAAAGGGTTAGAATGACAGTTTCTTTTGGGTTGATGCGTTCGCTTGTCCCGCTGTGTTTCCATGGCATACCGGTAAAAGTGTGCCAAAGGACCCCGTCCCCAAGTCTAACGAATTTAATGCAGAGCATTATGCCTCCCTTGTTGTGTATTGGCTCCGTTCCATAAGTATCTGGAACCCTTCCTCTGCTTAATGGGGCTGAGTCGCTATTATACGTTAGATGAGGACACCTATCCTGAGTTTTTAGATGACGATGGCGAGGGTAGGTATTTTATGTTTATGCTTTATCTGTGGTATGCCTTCTTATGATGCCTCCTGACTGTTGTTTTTTTATGTGTAGAGATGGATTTGCTTTCCTTTATCTGAACCGCTGACCCCTCAAAGGTGAAGATAGGTGAGAGACAACGAGGTGAAGATGAGCCAAAACTGTTGGACACCACCGTTGGACGCGTTGTCCCCTTACTACCAGTTGCCCCCGCTCATGCTAAGAGTGAGCTGAAGCTAGTGTGGATAAGTTGTTTGATGAGGGGGGTAGTGGTACCCAAGTGGAGCAAGGGGATTCTGTTGTTGGCGGAGGTGAGGAAGGTGTAGGTCTTCAACTGGTTACTGAAGACGTAGCTTCGCTTCAACTAAGACGTCACAAGAAGAAGAAGACTATTGTTGCGGATGCTGGTGGACCTTCGCATCCTCCCAAAACGTTAAGGGGGATCATGGAACCTCATATGGGGCTTCCATAGGTAGGAAGTCTAAGTCTGTGGTTAAACAACTGCTCGCTGAGGCAGTGCAGAATGCGAAGGTCAGGGGTGGGCCCATTCCTACTTTGCCTTTTGTCACGTCCTCCGTGTCTGCCACGCCGGAGTGTGAGGATGATCACCATACTGATTTCGCGGCTATCCTTCTAATTTTTGGTCCTGCTCCAAGGTTCGTTATTTCTTCAAGTTCTTCCCATCATTCTGGTGCTAAATTTGCAGAGGCTGAGGTTGATTCTGTTAGCAGGTCCTCCGCTCCGATTGTTACGACCACTACTACTGTAACCACAATGGTTGATGTTGTCATGGCTACTAGGGAAGTCCCTATTAAACCTTCTCTGTTTGGTTTTGGTTCCTCTTCGGCAGGTGGGACTGAAACTGCTCAAGGCGGTTTTTCAGATCTTACTGGTAATGAGTTTTTGGTTTGTGGCATTCGGACCGTTACTGATCCTGATTCAGATCTCCAGAAGGTGTTCGTTTCGCGATGGAATGTAACTAATGGGTCACGTCTTGATGACAATCGGGACTGTCACGAGATGGTGGATGAGTTTGCACCCCCCAAGTTCTTTGCATCTGTTCGTGGCATGGAGCATGACCAATTGTTTGCCGAGTTTCATATGGGGTATGCTTGTCAAATGACTTTAAGTGCTGAGGTGAGAATGCGTGCCGAATATAACATCAAAGAGAAAAGGAGGCTAAAATCTATTGTTGATGATCAAGTGGATGCGCTAAAGGTAAAGGAAAAGGAAATGGAGGACCTGAAAGCACAATTATTGCTAAGAGAGGCAGAGGTCGCGGAGGTCATTCGTCTTCGTGCTGAAGTTTCTAAGTTTCAAGCCACTGAGAAGTCCCTTCGGTGTGAGGTAGAGGCTTTGAGAGAGCGCAATATGTCCCTTGAGAAGGAGAAAGGTATGTTGGACATAAAGGTAGTAGACCTTGCTGCTATGGTGAAGGTCAGGAAGCAGGAGGCTGCGGATGTGGATGTTATGGTTACGTCTATCAAGTTACAAAATGACAGGCTTGTTGATCACGTATACGTCTGTATACTTTAAGCTTTTCCTCTCTCTTTCTGGTTGTCTACTATTTTCTTATGTTTTATACTTCCGCATCATCTACAGGTACATGAGCTGGAGACTTCTTCCAAGATGACAAGTTGAAAGAAATTTCGTTGATCAGCTTGAAAAGTTCCAAGATGACAAGTTGAAAGAAATTAATGATAAATTTAACAAACTGGATGCTGATGTCGTTGAGATGGTCCTTCACCTGGAAGAATAGTTCTATCCGCATCTCTTGAATACCATTGCTGGTCGTCGATGGCTTCTGACTCACGGCATTGAACTTGCAATTTCCAAATGCTTGAATTCTACTGAATATCTTTCTGCTCTCGGAGCAGCAATTTGTAAGGCTGTCGAGAAAGGCATGCAAGATGGATTATATGCCGGTATCACCCATGGTGCGGAAGGCAGGACCTTGACTGATGTTGCTGCGTATAACCAAAATGCGGAAGCTGATTATCTTTCTGCTTTGCAACGTCTTCAAAGTGTCAATTTTTCCTTGGTTGCAGAGTTGAAGTCTAACAAAGATGCCAATACTAAAGCTATCATGGATCTACTTAAGTTGGAAGACAATCTTGCTGCAAGGTTGGGTTTGACTGAGTCGCAGCCTCACGTTAATCAGCTGATGGTTCCGATACATCATTCTCCGGATCATCGTGTAATTGGTGCCTCTGCTTTATCGCTTTCGTTGGACGTTTCTAACTTCAGGGTTCAAAAGATCAGGGAAAATCTTGCTCATCGTAGATCAGCACTTCAAGATGTGTTTGTTTCCTTGTCTGAGCCTTTGTCTATTGCGGCTTTGACGGGCACAGGAGGTACTTCAGATGTTATCCCCGCCATTGCTGATACTACTACGGCCTTGTCCGTTTCCCTTGTTTCTTCGAGCTCTATTCCTCCTATATCTACGGATGACTATGAGATAGTGCATGTGGATGGTCGGGGAGGCGAAGGTACGGATGATCAAGCTGCGGATGGGAATGTTGACCCCTTCCCTAATGTTGATGATGTTGACCTAAACATTCAGTGACTATTTTGTTTGGCCTTGGTCGCATGTGACCATTTTTGTTGTGGCCTTCATGTGAACAATTTTCTAAGTGTTTTAGTATTTTGACCGTGACTTTGCTATCTCTCTCAATATGATGATATTTTTATTTTGATAGTCTTTATTTGAATACTTGCGGGTTATTCTCCCTGTATTGCTATTTTTAGTATCACTATAGTGCACTTGTGAGGATAGGCTTATTGAGATGTTCATGGAACATTTTTTGTATTGGACTTGCAACGCCTCTTATATACTTTTGAGCGAGTTATGAGGTTACTCATCCTTTTGTTATACGAAATAACATTAATTGAGTCATACCCTGTTGTGTGCGCGTCTTAATCACAAATATAATGACTTTGCAAAGTAAATAAACTCAATTTGAATTAAGAGTTGTGAAGGTAGCTAAGCTTCACTTTTTATTAAAGTTTCAAAAGAAAACATCATAACACAAAAATAACATAAATTGGAATGCATTACCCCTACCGCAGAGTCTGCATGGGTGGATTGCTTACATTTTGTGAACGTAACACTTCTTAAGGTTGCTGACATTCCAAGTCCGCGGAAGTTGGTTCCCGTCATGGTCTCTTAACTTGTATGCGCCCTTTCCATGTGCTTTCGTAACCGCATACGGTCCTTCCCATTTGGGCCATAGCTTTCCAGTATCTTCCGCACGGCTTGCATCGTTGTTGCGGTATACCAAGTCTCCCGGTTTAAAGCTTGTACTGCGAACTTTAGAGTTGTAATATCTTTCCATTTTTGCTTTACTCTTTGCTTCGCGGATCGCTGATTGCTCTCTTCGCTCCTCCAGTAAGTCAAGATTGATTTCCAAGGCTTCATTATTTTGTACTAGGTCCACTTCCACTGTCCGTAGTGTGGGCATGCCAATTTCAGCTGGGATGACAGCTTCCGTTCCGTATGTTAACGAGAACGGGGTGTCTCCGTTACTAGATTTAATCATTGTGCGGTGAGCCCATAAAACATGTGGAAGTTCTTCCATCCAGTTTTTGCTCCTTTCTTCCAACCTAGCTTTTATTCCTTCCCCGAGGCTACGATTTGCCCTCTCCACTAGGCCGTTGGTTTGCGGATGCTTAACAGAAGCAAAGTGTTGGCGGATACACAATTTCTCACACCAGTCTTTGAACGGGTTATCCTGGAATTGTTTTCCGTTATTTGAAAATATTTCTCCTGGGAGTCCAAATCTATAAAAAATGTTATCCCATATGAATTTTTTGGTCTGGTTGCCCGTGATGGTTGCCACTGGCTTTGCTTCAATCCACTTAGTAAAATAGTCAATAACAACTATTAGGAACTTGACTTTTCCAGGCCCTTCCGGAAAAGGTCCGACGATGTCTATGCCCCACATGTAGAACGGCCACGGAGATGTGATTGGGTTTAGCTTTTGCTGAGGGTTCCTTAGGATAGGCTTGTGAACTTGGCAGTCTTGGCATGCTCTAATCAGTTTTCTTGCGTCCTCGTGCATAGTTGGCCAATAATATCCAATTCGCAAATCTTTGGCCACGACGGATCGTGTACCAGCATGAATGATGCAAGACCCCTCATGTATTTATCTTAGAACGCAGTTAGCTTGGAGTGGTCCTACGCATCACAGCCATGGTCCCAAGAAAGATTTCTTGTAGAGTATCCCATTTATTATCGAAAATCGCCATGACTTACGTTTGACGGCTCTCGCTTTTTTTACTTCAGCTGGTAATGTTCCGTCCATGAGGTATTTGAAGACGGGAGTCATCCATGTGTCCCCTTCTTCTACTACTGCCAGAACTTCCGCTGCACTTATCGATTTTTCTTTTAGTTCCTCCACCAGCACTTGTTTACTTAAATGTGCAAAACTTGTTGATGCTATTTTGCTCAACGCATCTGCCTTTTTGTTTTCACTTCTAGGAACTTGTTTGATTGAGAATGCTTTGAAGCTAGTAATGAGCATTTTTACCTTTTCCAGATATCGAACCATGTCAGTTTCTTTTGCAACATATGTTCCATTCACCTGATTGTCCACCAGGCATGAGTCAACATTTGCCTGAAGGTTTTTTACACCCATTTGTTCCGCGATCTTCAATCCGGCAATTAAAGCTTCGTATTCCGCTTCGTTGTTTGTTGCATCAAACCGGAACCTTAAGGCATAAGTAAATTCCATCCCTTCCGGATTTGTGAGTATGTGTCCGGCTCCGGAACCATCTGTGCAGGATGACTCATCCATAAACAAGATCCATGGTTCGGAGAGCATTTCTTCTTCTTCCATTGGAGTATCCTGAGATTCCTCTTTTGGCCGCTCGACAATAAAGTCTGCTAGTACCTGCCCCTTCACTGACACTCTGGGTCTGTAATGTATTGCGTACTCCCCCAGTTCGATACTTCATTTCTGTAGCCTTCTCGCTACTTCCGGTCTTGACAATACTTATTGTATTGTTTAATCCGTGATTACTATGATTAGATGTGCTTGGAAATACCTTTTTAGGCGTTTACTGGCATGTACTAAAGCCAGCACTAGTTTTTCCATTGATGTGTAATTTATTTTCGGACCTCTTAATGCCCTGCTAACAAAGTATATAGGCATTTGCTTAGCTTCCCGTTCCGTCATCAGGACTGCACTTACTGTTTCCTTTGCTGCCGCCAGATATATAATAAGCTCCTCTTTTTCCATTGGTGCGACTAACATGGGAAGTTCGGCAATGAGTTGCTTCATTTGTTTGAACGCTTCTTCCGCTTCCGTAGTCTAATGGAAATCGCTTTTCTTTGTATATTTTTTCAAAGTTTTGAACAATGGTAATGATTTCTCTGCTGATCTGGCTAAGAACCGGTTCAGGATTGCGAGCTTTCCATTTAACTTTTGCACATCTTTTAAGCACTTTGGGGATGGAAGATTTAAAACAATGTCGACCTTGTCCGGACATACTTTTAATCCTTTTGTGCTAACTTTGTATCCTAAGAACGTTCCTTCCTCTATTCTAAAGGTGCACTTTTTGGGATTTTATTTCATATTAATTTCCTGCAAGGTTCTAAACGTTTCCTCAATGTCTCTTACTATTTCGTCTTATGTGCGGCTCTTGATGACGAGGTCATCGACAAACACTTCGAGATTTCTACCAATCTGCTTATGGAACGCTTTTTCTACTAGTCGTTGGTAGGTAGCCCCAACGTTTCTGAGTCCAAAAGGCATTTTTGTGTAACAGAATATTCCTTGACTTGTGATGAAAGCTGTTTTTTCCTCATCTTCTTTTGCCATTTGTATTTGGTGATAGCCTTTATATGGGTCCAAGAAACATTTGAAAGGGAATCCGCACAGGGACTCCACTTTCCAGTCTATTTCCGGTAGCGGATAACCGTCTTTTGGGCATGCTTTGTTTAAGTCTTTAAAGTCTACTGATTTCAAGCTTTATAGGTATATATAAATATAATAATATACTTATATTAACCAAAACAATTCAAGTGACCTTTGAAAAGTTCAAAGAAAGAAAATCAATGAAATCCAAGTAGAATGATATTCCTGGGTCGTTTATCCCTAACGAGGAACGCAATGGAAAGTCGAGTGTCGGTTTGATATTTGATGTTTGAATTATCAAAGATTTGGATTGGTTTTGATTCCTAAGACTACGGGAAAACATATTAGGCATTCTAATTAAACAAATAAGCACAAAATGAAGAACGGGAATCCTAAAAAGGCACTAAATTATCAAATAAAGGCAAAATAACTTCTAAAAATTCAAACTTAGTTTCTAAACCTCAAATATGATAAAATAAAATTAACTAAAAAGAAATTATATTTTTTGACTTTTTTATAATTTTTTTATGAATTAAAAACCTATTTAATTTATTTAAAATTCTAGAAAATGACAAATTAATCCCTAAAAATTCCAAAAAATGATTTTCTACTTTAGAAAAGTCTAAAAAGTGATAAAAACTCAGAAAAATATTTTTCACTACTTTTCCTAATTAAAAACTAATTTCTAGATTTAATTTAAAAAGCTAAAAATGAAAATTGAAATCTAAAAGTGATAAAAATGATTTTAAAGCTTGTTAACCTCAAAATATTAATTATAAAACTAAAAACTATTTTTTTGTACTTTTCAAAATTAATTTACTATTTTTAATTGACTTTTTTAAAATTTAATATACGAAAATTAAGGAAAAATAGCAAATAAAGTTGGAAAAATATGAAAAAATCACTAAAAGTCATAAATGATGAGCAGATTCTAGGAAAAATAAGAGGGGCTTACCAGCTTATTGGAATAAGCTGGTAATAAGCTGAAAAGGGTAATAAGCTTAAACTGGAAAAACAAGGTTAAAAGAATAATGGTTGTAAAAGAAAACAGATAGCCCTATCTGGTGCCAATGGTTAAGTGTGTAAGAGTGTGGGACGTGTGTGTGTGAAGAGGGAGGTCATATGTTCAAACCCCATGCCTCTCTCTTTTTTGCAAACATTTTTTTTATTTTTCTTTTTGAAAAGTTAAAGAATAAGAAAAACTAACAACTTTTAAAAAAATGACTTTTTATAAAACTACAAAATAAGCACAGAATTAAGCAAAATAAAGCTGACAGAAAAGGCTTTTTTATACTAAGTGACAAATACTAAAACTGTTAAGCCTTTTTTGGACAAATAAGCAAATGAGAAAAACAACTAAGCTAAAGCACAGACTAACCTACACCTTAATAAGCATATTTGAGCACAAATAAGCAAAGAAAAATGACTGAGAAGTCTTAACAAGCAAATAAGCAAATAGGCCAATTCTGGAAAACAAACAGCCTAAGGTACACTTTTGAGGTTAAAATAAGCTAAGCAAAAAGATCCTTATGGACATGTCACCTCAAAACAGATTGAGTTTGGATATCAAAGAGCTTATATTAACAATAAAAATTGAGTTTGAAATCTCTGAATAAGCCAGAAAAAGTACTTAGAAAAAGCTTTTTACTACAAGAAAAACACTTAGAAGATTTCTACATACAAGATAAATTGATGTCAATGTGGGCAAGGACGTTGAATAAAACAAAAGCAAACCAAAAGCACACGCTCTGAGCCTAACTTCATTAGGTACAACTAAAAAAGAGACTAAAACAAGTACTCAAAGACTGTTTAGAAAGCCTTAACCAAATAAGCACTTATAGACTGATTTGTCACCATAGTTTAAAAGAACCTTTTAGAAAAACCCTAAAACAAACCTTACAAACTTAAAAACTTTGAAAACAGATTGAAAACAACTACAAAAGGCTTGTGAAAGTTGGCCTAATGACCAAAAAGGTTTAAAACAAATTGACCCACTCTTTTGGCTATGTTCCTAAAATACACCTTAGCTCTTTAAAATTAAATTTATCTATAGTCCTATTTTTAGACCTTGCGCGTATTTCTGACACGCAAAGATCTTAACTTAGAATAAACATGATAATACAATCTATAGAAACTCATAAGCATGAATGCAGCAATAAATAACACACTAATAAGCTACGTGAAATAATAAATAACGAATAACTAGAATTAACGCAATAAAGACTCGTTTTCTAAGGCAAACACTCAAAACAAATGACACAATAAGCGCTATCAAATAAAAGTCACATAACATAAAGAAACATACAAATACAGCAATTCATAAAAGCGGAAGGGGAAATAAGGCAAAGAATATGCAATGAAACAGTAATAACAAAAATAAAAAAAAACTGAACAACACGTATATTGTGGCAGGGAGGGGAGGTTAATATTGCGTCGGTGAGGTCTTAAATTATCCAACGTGTTACGCTTACAAATTGAACGGATCATGAAGCATAGGATAGGAGTGTCTAATTGTAGGGGCTTATCCATTTTACGTAGTACAAACGCGATTTTGGAATTGTGAGTCTAGGTGTTAGGGTCTAGAAATGAGTCGGTGTCTATAAGGTGTCTATAATGTGAACAAGAATGCACTTTAGAACAAGGCGCTGAACGGGTGATCAGCGATCTCTTGTGGGACACAATAACCACCTCTAATCTATAACCTCTATGACCGTCAACGTAAAGACTAAAGGTATTATAAAAAAATCATATGTGGAGTGAAAAATAAGTGTAGGGTAATTTCGGATAGTATGTAGGAGGCAACAACGTACGCTTGTTTTCCATTAGGTTGTTTGGATAGGAATAGGTCATCTATCCAAATAGCAGGTAACCACACAAAACGCTTCGCTCAAACAGACACAATACTAAGTATTCATACAAAGCTCTAGTTTGTCAAACAACTAAGGCAAGTCTATAAGTCTCTCCAAGGCTAGCTACATCATCCAAATTAAGCTGAAGTATGAGTTGATTTTTTTGTAAAATTCACTAAGTATCGATTAGAATTTAAAATTAAAACATATGTTTAATATGTTAACTAAGAGCTAAAAACAACTATGAAAGGCTTTAATAATTTTTGAACAAGAATTTCAGTAAAAACAGAATTTAAGCTAAACTTCGAAATACTCATTATTCATAAAAACATTTACAATTTTTTTAGAATAGTAAGCAAGAACTTACAACTATCAAGAAAGTCTAATTAGAAAATAACTAGTAAAAAGCATCAAAAAAAAACTTAATGCCACCAAAAACTGTCTTGATCAATAGAGTATATCCACCACTTATACTGAAAAACGAGCTCTTTGAGGTTTTCCTTTGTGTTTCCTTTATATTGTGAGTTAAACTGTTTCAAAAGGTTGTGTGTTAATTGTGTGCAGGTAAGTCCATAAGGTCAATCATGTCCATACATTTAAAGTAGCTAACTACTTATTCTCATGTGGGCTATACCCAGTTCATCTGACATCCATCCTGTCATGTGATACCTATAATGACCAATCTTCTTGTCTTAATCAATTTTATCTTTTCACAAGGTATCTGGGTTCTCAAGGTCTTTTGATTCTGGTTCCCTTCATCTGTTGTCTCTCTATATCTCCAAGGTATAGATTGGATTGCCAAGGTAGGCAACGACTCCAATCCAAGTGTGAGGGTTGAGAGAGTGATGGTTTTGTTTGCTGGTCTGAAAGGGGGTCGATGGGTGAAAAGTGTATAGAGAAAGAGTCTAAAGAAGCTGCGTTCAATATGGCAGTGAAAGTTTGCGCGTTGGGGGGGCAGTATGAGTGTGGAAATGAGCCAAGACAGTCCCTATCTTGTTATTAGCTTTGTGCATGATCGTCCTTGTGGCAATACAACTTTGAGGACTTGGCAAGTAAGGTCCCTCAATGTGTATTAAGCTATTTCATGGATGGTCCTTGTGGGATTAACAGAGTTAATTAGGTTCAAAGGGTGGCTTCTAACTCTTTGGGGCTTCTTGTAAATGTCTTTTTATAGGAACTACGACTTAATGTTACTTACCTAAAGGGTTTGGCCTTTATCATGATTAGTGACTCACAGAAGTCATGGATAGCATACAATAACCATTAATGAGGCTGGCTCTAGGCCCAATAGATGGCGAATCACGGGTGGACCCCTTTAGTTTTTGTTAGCGATAATTAAGAGAATATGAACACTCTGGTATCACACCAGGGTTTTATTTCACTGTTTATTATAGCGCGTATTTGTAGTGAATTAAGTTCTGTTTTTCGTTTAAATCGGGTTCAAACTACCCCGGTAACTCAATTGTTAAGTCACCAATTTATAGCGACTAGTCACTATATCTTCTCTGAGGAATGCAAGCTTGTTAGATCTATGTCTTTACAAAATGATATTAATCACTATTGCGCATCGCTTGAGACATTTCTCCTCATACAAGTGTTAGAGTCGAGCTTCGACGTAAACTATTTACCAGATCCAAGAATCGAGAACAAACCCAGTGTTATATATACGGAATATAATTTATTTTATTCAATTAAATTTATGATGCTCTGGTAATATGTTGCACGGGTAGGGCTTTTCCACAACACTTGTATCTAAAAGAGATAAGGCGGATGATTATGATGAATCATGTGTGTATGTGCGATTTCTTGCTTGATTTTAGATCAAAAAGTGTACTATTTGAAAAGTGTTTCTAGCTCATGTTTTTTAAGAACACTCGAATTTGTTGTTGGGTGAATGATAAAGATTCTGGTGTTTCTAGAGTTGGCTAGTCAATGAACCTTGTGGTAACTGGAGTAGTTCGTGCTAATGATGTCACTAGGCAGGGATCATGATAACATCTAGTTTTCAAAACGAGATGTGATTTTATAACGTGAACAGTAGTTGTGTGAATAACACGAGTCCATTGTTCTTTACGTGAGTAGTTAGGATGCGCTGGATGAATTCTTCACCCTGGTTTTGGATGTCAGCATGATCGGTTCTGCTGAAAGAATAGTTATTTATTAAGATAGTAGGTTATCTTAATACCGATTGAAATTAGTGGGTATTAGTCTAACTAAGGCTGAACGATAAAACTACGGAGGAGATCCGGTCGTATTACTAATCGACTGGATGGACCCCGTAAGGATGCCTCCCCTTACAGTCAAACCAATGTATTCCTCATAACATTCGATGTGGTGTAGTGATGTAAACTTATTACGGCATAGATTTGTTTTGTTCACAGCGCGAAGAAGTACATGAGATTCACGAGTATTGTGAGCACCACACCCTCTCTACACACCTCGGGTGCTTAGGTGCGAGTTGGCTCAAATAGCGGAACGCGAGTTGTCTACACTAAAAGCCACGTCGGTTATGGCTTACACCAGCCTTAATATATTAGACTTAGGAAAGATGGTCTAGTTGCTCTAAGCAGTAGATGATGCGGCGAGTTATTCACAAGCGGATAGTCCTGTAAAGAAATGTCTATAATTACGGCTTTGCGCTTTACCAACAGGTCTTTGAACAGATTATCAAGCGGGTTGAATAACTTTTCAACCTACAGCAACAATATCTTGAAGCTGAACAACTCTCGGTTTGAAAACATCAATGCGTGTTGTTGATCATTAAAATATTCTTCGCAGGCCGGTTGCTTACAAGCATAATTGTGTTACTGGACGACAGCGTTCTTGTCTCCCAAAGATCTTCACCATAGCAGAGTTTGCCTAATTCCACCGGCTAGGCGGCGTTAGGCTTTGGCAAGCAGAATTGTGTTCCGCAATTTATCATCGCGATGGCTTAAAAATTCCATCTGGGCGTATTGACTTATGATTCTTTGCCCAGGCGCGTGTCTGCTTGATTCTGCCTTCTGGCGGCCGAGTGCATGCTTCTTAATATTTCTGTCTGAGAAATTTGAAATATTTCAAACTCGGGAGGAGATTTAATATCACTAAAACAAAATACGAATATGTTTAACCTCGAACCACTTTAATTGTACCTCAAAACTCTCACGAGCAAATCATATAGATCGACAGTCAATACATATGCATTATATATAATATAAGTACAAGAGGACTTAGATACGTTGCAAAGACAGTACATTTCCAATGTATCGTGTGCAACAAAGGTGTCTGGGATCACGATAATATCACTAATAACAAGTACAGCCCACACGCCCGCCAACTGCGAAGTACCAGTCAAACTGTGTCACGTATTGGTCTTCAAATACGACACAGCTCTATTGAATCTTGGGCAACACACGGGCCATCCACAAGAATCTGATACTTCTGCTTAGTGAGTTTCAAGAGAATAATTTTGAGAGATAACTGTGACACTAGGAAATGCATAACATGCCAATGATCAAATGGGTATAAATACAAAAGGTTAGAGAGCGAATTTTATGATCCCTAGTTGTAAATATGAAAAAAGAAAAGCACTACATCTAAAGAAGGTCTGACCATTTCTCTAGACTGGGAACCGTCCGTGTCAGTATGTTGTTTACCGAGTGAGGAACACCGAGGATGCAGGTAGCTCAAGCACATGTCAGTACCAGTACGATGCTGAGCGTTTCGAAGAGTTCAATCCTGGAGGAACTGAGGGTGCAGTTCAACAAGGTCCAGTACGTGCTAGAGTCCTTAACGACCTTTCAGCTGAAGAAAAGGAAAGGTATAAAGCTGACATTCGTGCAACCAATATCCTACTTCAGGGTATACCAAAGGACATCTACTCACTCATCAATCACTATACTGACGCCAAAGACATTTGGGAAAACGTGAAGATGATTCTGGAAGGTTCTGAGTTAACAAAGGATGACAGGGAATCTCAGTTATACGATGAATTTGAACACTTCCGTCAAATCAAAGGAGAAACCATTCAAGGATACTACGTTAGGTTTACGAAGCTCATTAATGACATGAGAAACATCAAGATGACCATGCCCAGGATGCAGCTTAACTCAAAGTTTGTGAACAACATGTTGCCTGAGTGGAGTAGATTCATAACTGAAGTCAAACTTAACAGAGGTTTGAAAGAGTCAAACTGTGATCAGTTGTATGCCTACTTAAAGCAACATGAGGTGCATGCTAATGAGAACAGAATTATGATGGAAAGGTTCGGTCAACCAAATAATGATCCTTTGGCACTAGTGTCGGACGCCTCAGTTCAGCAGTATCCAACACAACCATCCAAGTCAAAAGAACCATCTCCTGCTGACAACTTTCAAATGGACTCAGGAAGTTCTTCAACAGAAAACTTGATTGAAAGTTTATCCAACACACTTGCCCTCCTCACTCAATCGTACAAATCACATCTTCCTCAAACTAACAATCAACTTAGAGCTTCGTCTAATGCAAGGAACAAAGCTATGGTTCAAGACGGGAAAGTTGTGGTTCAAGATGTCCGTGGAAGATACAATGCGACTAATCAAGGAAGACCATTTCAGAGAAACAATGCAAGAGGAAATGGTGTAGCGGGAAATGTAGGAGGTCAGAACAGAGGAGGCATGATTAATCCTGGTCAATCGAAACCCATTAAGTGCTATAACTGTAACAGACTAGGGCACATTGCATGTGAATGTCCAAGGCCAAAGCAACTTCAAGATTCAGACTACTTCAAGGACAAGATGCTACTAATGCAAGCCCAGGAGAGTGGAGCAGTACTGGATGAAGAACAGTCGTTGTTTCTTGTAGGGGAACTGGTTACCAACGTTGATGATGACGTAGATGATTCACCCGAGAATGATTTGGCACTCAATGTGGACCATATTTTTGAAGCTGATGAATGTGATGCATTCGACTCTGATGTTGATGAGGGTCCCACTTCACAGACCATGTTCATGGCAAACCTCACATCTGAAGATCCAATCTACGATGAAGCCGGGCCATCATATGACTCGAATAATCCATTTGAGGTACAAGATCATGATGCTTTTGTAGATCATATGGATGAGTATCATGAAGTACACGAGATGCAAAACGATGTACAACACAACTACGTTGTTGACTCTGATGCTGACTATACGAGTGATAGTAATATTATTCCGTATGATCAGTATGTGGAAGACAACGAAGAACATGTTGTACAATGTAATGCATCTTCTGTACGAAATGATGCACTAATGTCTATTCTTGATGAAATGCATGAACAGGGTGTACAAAGTAGATTAACGAATAAGCCAGACATGGTAGTTAATGACTCAGTGACCTCTGAACTTGCGAGATATAAGGAACTGGTCGGGGAGTATGAAAAACGGGCAAAATTTGAATTAACTGATAGAGAACGAAAAATTGATGAACAAATGAGAATAATTATCTCAGACCGAAATAGAAAGGAAACGTCTTTAAAATCTGAACTTCATTCAGCACAAATACTCCTTAGCTCTACAGTTGACCATTATAAGTCAAAGACAGAAGAAGTAACACTTTTGAAAAAGGATTTTAAACAAAAAGAAGACAAATTCCTTGAAGAGTTTTTGGACTTAAAGAAGCTAAAAGATAAGATTGAAGATAGATTATACAAACAGGATCAGTCTGTTCAAACAGTTCACATGTTATGTAAACCAAAATCATTTTATGATGAAAAGCACAAGGTAGCAATAGGCTACAAAAATCCCGTATGTCTCGCTCGTGCAAAGCAAGCTCAGTCTGCTCTGTATAATGGTCATGTACTTGTCACTACCAATCATACACCCACTGTCATACATGACTCAGAGGATACGCGTGAGTTAGCTGAGATAACTAGGAATAGAATGCTGTTGAAAATGCAAAGCCCTCTATGTGTGGAAAATAAAGTTAGGATTGCCCCCCCCCCCCCCCCCCCCCCCGATTACTCGAAAGAGAACTTACCTTGCAACCTGTGCTCCCACCAAAGAAATCAGACACCCAGAAAGATATTTGGTCCATAGATGACAACAACAGGAAAAAGGCGAGACATTAGCTCACAAACCAATTTTCAAGCATTGACAAGTGTAACCACCCAATACTCCTGTCAAGCTGTCCCCAGAAGTTCTTCCAAACTAAAATTCAGTTGAAAATTAATCTTAGTACTCACACAACTTTTTACGGAAAATAACAAAACTTGCCAAAACTAGTAACACACCATCAGTCTTACAGAGGGGGAAAGAGGTTTTGAGCAAACTAAAAGATGTTACCATCACTGAAGTTATTCCATTTTATAAAACTCTTTTTTTAAAGAACACTTTGTTGAGTTTAAAAAGCCCTCTTTAAAGAAGTTAAAGAAAATGGAAGAGAATATTAAGCAAATGATAACGAATTGACAATGAATTACTGAAGACAAGCAATGTGCAGAAATTGAAAAGAAAACCCTTCTCATTGGGGAAAATGAGAATCTGATTGTTAATTGCTTGACGACTCAACTGCTGAATGAATGTGGCTAAAAATCACGTTGTCTAGATCTTTAAGCTTGACATGTCTAAAGTTCATGATGAGTCAAAACTTATTTCAAAACTTAAAAGGGAATACCTAAATTTGCAATTAAAGTATCAACATCTTCAAGAAAGTTTTGATAATAAAAATTCACAAGCATCACAGGAAGCTCCTGATTTTAACTCATTCTTTAAAATCAAGAATCTCGAACATTAGATTAAAGAAAAAGATAACGTGATTCGACACTTGAAAGATCTAGTCCTCTAGTGTGTAGACAGAAGTCCGTGATCCGTCATAAAGCTGTAGATGTCACTGCTCTTATTGAACAAAATGAATGCGGCTAGATAGTAGAACTAGAGAAGTCAATCAACATAACAAGGATTTGTATAGAACTTCCAATTAAGATCACCGTGCTCCACAAGTGAAAAGAACATCTTACCAGTTGAAGAGATTTAGATTCTAAAAGCTCAATGCGAACAAAGAGCCTTGTTCACTAGTGACTATGTCAAACCAAAAGTTCTTGCTTCCAGCATGTATGCCATTGACTTTAAACCCATCCCTCCATCCCCTTAAGAATAATAGGATGTGCTCATTTCAACTAATATTCAGCCATCTGAAGGAGAGTGGTAGAAACGGTAAGGAGATGTCGAGGATCACTGATGTAGTTAAACACTTGATAGTTCACTTAACTATGCTTGCCGATACACTAAGTTATCTCAGGAATTGTTACAATGTGTGATTGGCACTTGCCCAAAAAGTTTCAATGAAAGAGATAACAAGGCTCCCTCTACCCCTGTTACTAGGAAAAAGCAAGTTACGTTTAGTGATAAACCAGGAACTTCTTCTAGTAACGCACAGAAACACAAAGTGCACCAGAGAGTTCAACTGACTAATATCCATGTGCTTCCCTCTACAGGAGTAAAACGATCCACTGAATCAAGCGGTCAAAGCCTAAAGCAAAACAAGAAAATAGGATCCTGCCTTTCTAAGAAGGAGAATAATAAGGAGTAGAATACGCCTTAGGACAAATAAGTCAATTTGGACAAAAGTGAATCGGGTTGAATCTAGCATAACTCTAAGCGTGTTGTATTAATTCGAATTCTGAATTCTGTAAACACTGCAAGTCATGGAATGTGGTGTGTTAATACTTGATTCAGAGAAACAATGCAAGAGGAAATTGTGTATCAGGAAATGTAGGAGCTCAGAACATAGAGGAGGCATGATAATCCTGGACCCGCGAAACCCATCAAGTGCTATAACTGTAACGGACTAGGCAACATAGCACGTAGAATGTCCAAGACCAAAGCGACTTCCAAGATTCAACTACATCAAGGACAAATGCAACTAATCAAGCCCAGGAGTAGTGGAGCATACTGGATGAAGAACATTCGTTGTATCTTGCAGGGAACAGGATTACCAACATTGGGATGATTAAAGTTATGATTACAGTAAAAAGATTTATGGCACTCAAAGTGGTGAACCATATTTTTTTGAAGTGATGAATGTGATGCATTCGACTCTGATGTTGATGAGAGGTCCCCCTTCCACAAACCATGTTCATGGCAAATCCTCACATCTTAAGATCCAATCTACGATGAAGCTGGGCCCCCATCTTACGACTCGAATATCCATTTGAGGTACAAGAATCATGAATGGCCTTTGTAATTAAATGGATGAGTAACATAATGTACACGAGAATCAAAACGATGTACACACAACTAACAACTACGTTGTTGACTCCGATGCTGACTATACGAGTAATAGTAATATTATTCCGTATGATCAGTATATGGAAGACAACGAAGATCATGTTGTTCAAAGAAATGTATCTTCTGTGCGAAATGATGCATTGATGTCAATTCTCGATGAAATGCATGAACAGGGTGTACAAAGTAGATTAGCAAATAAGCCAGACATGGTAGTTAATGACTCAGTGACCTCTGAACTTGCGAGATATAAGGAACTGGTCGGGGAATATGAAAAACGGGCAAAGTTTGAATTAACTGATAGAGAACGAAAAATTGATGAACAAATGAGAATAATTATCTCAGACCGAAATAGAAAGGAAACGTCTTTAAAATCTGAACTTCATTCAGCACAAATACTCCTTAGTTCTACAGTTGACCATTATAAGTCAAAGACAGAAGAAGTAACACTTTTGAAAAAGGATTTTAAACAAAAAGAAGACAAATTCCTTGAAGAGTTTTTGGACATAAAGAAGCTAAAAGATAAGATTGAAGATAGATTATACAAACAGGATCAGTCTGTTCAAACAGTTCACATGTTGTGTAAACCAAAATCATTTTATGATGAAAAGCACAAGGTAGCAATAGGCTACAAAAATCCCGTATGTCTCGCTCGTGCAAAGCAAGCTCAGTCTGCTCTGTATAATGGTCATGTACTTGTCACTACCAATCATACACCCACTGTCATACATGACTCAGAGGATACGCGTGAGGTAGCTAAGATAACTAGGAATAGAATGCTGTTGAAAATGCAAATCCCTCTATGTGTGGAAAATAAAGTTAGGATTACCCCCCCCCCTCGATTACTCGAAAGAGAACTTTCTTGCAACCTTTGCTCTCCAAAGAAATCTGACCCCAGAACAGATATTTTGGTCCATAGATGACACCATAGATGACAGCAACAGGAAAAAGGCTGAGACCGTGATGCTCCAAAACTATTTCAGCAATACAGGATGTATCCACCCAATACCCCTGTACAAGCTTGTCCCCCATACTTCTTCCAACTACAAGTCAAGTGAAGATAATCTTTTATGTAACTCACACAACTATTCACAGAATTTTACAAAACTTGCAAAACTAGAATCACCCCAACAGTATAACAGAGGGGGAAGAGGTTTTTGAAAGCAAACAAAAAGATGTTACCTCACTGAGGTTATACCATGTTTTTATCAAAACTCATAAAGAACACTTTAGTTGGGAGTTCAACAGTGCCTCTTTAAAGAAGTAAAAGAAATGGAAGAAAATTTTTATCAAATGAAAATAACGAAGTGGACAAGAATATTGTACGACAAGCAATGTGCTGAAATGAAAATGAAAAACCTTCTCATGAAAATGAAAACTGATGTT
Source organism: Tanacetum coccineum (assembly GCA_026074375.1). NCBI lineage: Eukaryota > Viridiplantae > Streptophyta > Magnoliopsida > Asterales > Asteraceae > Tanacetum > Tanacetum coccineum. The sequence continues at coordinate 21,389 of BQNB010072840.1, forward strand.
TAATGTTTGTCGACTCACTGCTGTTATGATGTGGAAAAAGTCACGATGTCTAGATCTTGAAGCTGACATGACTAAAGTCATGATGAAGTCAAAACCTTATTTCAAATCTTGAAGGGGAATGCATAACAATGCAAGTTAAAGTATCAACATCTTCTAAAATGTTTTGTATAATACCAAAATCACACACAGTGCGGAAAGCTCCTGATTTTTAACTCATTCCTTTAAAGATCAAGAATCTCGAACATCAAATTCAAGAAAAGACAACGTGATTAGAAACTTGAAATATGTTATAGTCCGATAAAGTAATGACAGAAGTTGTGAGCCTTATAATCAAAAGAAGTCCACTGCTCTTATTGAACAAAAAGATTGCGTTAGAATAGACCTAGAAGGTACAAACAAACATTACAAGGAATTGTATACTCAATGAAAGATTACACGAGCTCACACAAGTGAAAAGACATCTACTAAGTTAAATGAAATTGAGAGGGTTTCTAAAAGCTCAATTGCGAAGCAAAGAGTCTTGTTTCCACTAAGTGACTATGTCAAACCAAAAGTCTAGCGCCTGGCATTATGCCTTTGACCGTAAATCCCATTCCTCATCCCCTAAAGAACATAGAGTGGCTCATTTAAAACTATAGTCAGCCATCTTAAGGAGAGTGTAGAAACATGTTAGGGAATTGTAGAGGAAGCCAGAGTAGTTTAAACCACTGGATAAAATACACTTAACTATTCTCTGCCAATACACTAACTATCTCCAGAAATTGTTAGAAGTATGTGATTTGCACTTGCCCAAAAATTTCATGCAAGGAGATAACAAGGCTCCCCTCTACCCCTGTTACGTAGAAAAAAAGCAATTACGAATAGTTGATAAACCATGTAACTATATCTAGCAACACACAGAAACACGAAGTGCACCAGAAAAGTCACAGACAAATCTCCTGGATCCCCTACAGGAGTAAACGATTTCCACTGAAGCAAGCGGATCAAAGCCTAAAGCGAATAGCAAAAGAAGAAATAGTATCTTGCCTGCTAAGAAGGAGGAATAAGAAGAAGTAGAAGTACCCATATGACAAATATCAAGTTTGGACAAAAGTGAATCGGTTGATTCAACATTAGCTCTAAGATGTCATTTAATATAATTCGAATTCTGAATCTGTATGCAAAACTTGTAACAAATGTGTAAACTCTGCAAGTCATGAAATGTGTGATTAATATCTGAATTCAGTGAATGCAACCTCCACTGTTAAAATTGTCCTTGAATAAAAGGGAAGCAGATCTGGGAAACCAAAAGGCAACTGTCTGATAACATTTGAACAATACCAAGCAACCCCAGCGGGTTTGGAAAGCTACAGGTAAAACTATTACAGATATTGGTTATATCAATGGAGACCCACAGGAAAGAAACTCGCCTTAGGAAAACTTGAATGTGGTTACAATGGAGACCCACAGGAAAGAAAATTTGCCTTAGGCAAAATGAGCCCATCGAACTAAGCTTTCTGTGTAAATGTCTACTCTATATGCTAACCACATGACCCCAACAAAATTGGGGAACCGAAAATCCAACGTCATCCAAACTCGACTGTTTTCAAATGCAGGTCGTACAGGTCATGCTTGGATAACTGGACACAAGCATTCAAAACATATGACGGTGAAATCGTTTCAAAGCTCATGAATTTTGTGGAAAAGCTCATTGGGACAGTCCCCGATTCGGGAGATTGATCACTTAGGACGATCAAGGGATTTTATGAGATTAGTTATGGTGACAAGTGTGATACTCAAGATAATAACAAACGTGGAGGACATGTACACAATCTATACCTGTATGGCAATTTGTGAGTCTGATCTTGAGTTGCCCTACAGAAAATAACTGCATTTGTTTCATGATATTAGAGGGTACAGACATAACTTAAAGGTATCGTAGCACCAATTTGTACACGATATCGATTTGATGAAAAGATGAGTCGTCCTCCGATATGCTTGCTGAGTCTAAAGCTTCCAAGTTCCAAATCAATGGTATGTGGCATCGTCGTGTTTAAACCATTTGAACTTGGCACAATAAATGATCTTGCTCGAGAAAGAACTGGTTAGAGGTCCCCATCCTAGATTGAAGTTAGAAAAAAGATCATCTTGCTCAGCCTGTCAACTTGGAAGAAAGAAAGCAAGAAGTTCTCACCACCGCCAAAATCTGAAAATACAAATATGTGAATTTACTTCAATACCCTCACATGGATCTGTATGTCCAATGGAAGAGTCCAGAGTAATAAAAGGTGAAAGAATACATCACAGTCATCATGGATACTATTCAAGGATTCACATGGGTAAAGTTCTATGATGTCAAAGGATGAAAACTCCAGAGTTTGTCACCACCTTTTTCTTAAGGCAACTACAGGTTGGCCCAACAAAACATCAGATTCATCCGCACATATAACGGAACAGAATTTCAGTCACCAAGTTATGTCTGATTACTATGAAGGGTGATGGCATCTTTCATCAAAATTCTATTCCGAGAACTCCTCAGCAAAACAGCGTTGTTGAAAGACGTAATCGTACATTGGGGAAGCAGCACGTCTAATTTATGATATTACTCGAAAGCACCCATTTTTTCTATGGGCAGATGCTGTAGCTAACTGCTTGTTACACCCAAGAACCGATCACTAATTCATACTCGTCATAACAAAACCCCTTATGAGCTTGTGCATGATAAGAAGCCTGATCTTACATTTTTCCGAGTATTTGGTGCTCTGTGCTATCCTACAAATGATAGCGAAGATCTAGGAAAATTTCAAGCCAAAGCTAACATTGGGATTTTTTTGTTTGGGTTAATTGCTCCTATCATGAAGGGCTGATAGAATCTACAATAAGAGAACTCGTCGATAATGGAAACCAATTCCACTCCACATTCGATGAGATCATAGTCAATGGCTCCTGACCATTGATTTCCAGGACCTTAGCCGTTTCATCATGACCCCGTGGACAACTCAAATCAGGGCTCAGCTCCAACCGAAAAAGAGCTGGAGATGTTATTTCACCCAATGATTGATGAACACCTTGAACAATCTCGAGTCAATGAACCATTAAAATCTGCTACGAAAATAACGCTTCAAGTGTTCCACAGGTACATCTTTGTCCTACACGATGGCTCAAGATGCACCGTCGACAATTTGTTGTGGTGCTTCATCGTCAACATCCGATATACATTCTTCTCAGTCCAACATCAAGAAATGTAGAAGAAACCACCCTCACGAAGACACCCCAATCCAATCACGATGATCTTCATCCTTCCACTATAACCTTGTAACTGGAGATCCAGGTTCGGCACAATCATCAATCTGAGAATGTAATTCAGCAGAACCCAACCAAGTTAATTTCCAACCCGACCATCTCAGAGAGATGGGACCAAAGATCTCCTCGTGGAATAACATCGTTGGCAATCCCTCTGCGTCCTTTATCTACAGAAAACATAGCAACCGATGCTTGTGGTGCTGTGTCTATACCGAACTTTCCAAAGGCGAACCCAAGAACTTCAAAATGGGGCCGTGATAGAAGACTACTGGTTTCAAGCCATGCAAGATGAAATTCACGAATTTGATCGACTTGAAGTTTGGGAATTAGTACCTCGCCCAATCTTTGTTATGGTTATCGCTCTCAAGTGGATCTACAAAGTGAAGCTTGATGAGTATGGTGATGTACTGAAAAACAAAGCTCGGTTAGTTGCAAAGGGATATCGTCAGGAGGAAGGTATTGATTTTGAAGAATCATTTGCTCCAGTTGAATGGATAGAGGCCATTAGAATATTCAGTGCTAATGCCGCAACCACAAATATGATCATCTACCAGATGGATGTCAAAATTGCTTTTCTGAATGGTGATCTTCAAGAAGAAGTCTTTATCAGTCAACCTGAAGG